>PVJS01007827.1:0-54871 GCA_004027185.1 Glis glis | reverse complement strand
ACAGTCATCTGCGCCTCAACTGGACAGTTGTTGGCCTTATTTTTAAAATAAATAAACAGGGGGAAAATGTGGGGAGCCATTTCTTTGGCTTCAGGCTCATAGATGCAAACACAGCCTTAAGAGGTATAAGCTTTGCCAAACAGGACGATAAAGACTTGTTATCTGAGGAGAGACTTGATTGTTCTTCGATCCAGGAGGTACAAGTGACCTCACCCACCCAGGGGACATGACTCCTAGGTGCAGGCCTGGCAAAATCCTCTATGTTCTCTCTTTGCTGTAACCTCCTTATCAATGATTCTCTTAATCTTTAATAAATATGGCTCAGTGAGTACAGTGTTCTTTTCCAAATTATCAACTGTGCCCTATGAGTAAAACAGACGAATCTTGCCCAGAAAGTCAAACTCATAACAATGTAACTTTGGCCCATAACATTCCCGCACTCTTGCTTACATTAGCCCAGAGGGGCAAAGGGCTCAAGGACAGTTGTGAATGAATTACTTCAAAAAAAAGAACTTTTGTGGAAACTTCATGGATATGATTTTAGAGATGGTTTTAAAAAAATAAAAAAGAGATTTAGAAATTTAAAACTAAGGAAATTATAAAAGTATACAGTAAGAAAGCGATAAAAGGTACTATGTTAAACTTTAAACTCTTGCTCTGTAGCCATAACTCCAGTTCTCATCATAAATAATCCAAGTACCAAAATCAGGTCTAGCAGCCACTCACAGCATTATGCCAAATGAGATATATGCTCTGACGATTTGCACTGTTACGTCTATCAGCCGCTCATGACACTATGCCAAATGCTCTGACGATTATCTGCTCTCATAGCTTTGCACTGTTATTTCTGAAAAATCACTAAGATTGTATAAACCACAAGCATGAACAACAATCAGTTGATGATGTATTTTGTTTCCCTAATCATTGTGTATAAAATCCTTGCCTAAAGCTTTGCAAAAATACACTCAGATGCAATTTCTTTAAGTTGTTTGTCTGTTTGTCACTCATCCCCGACTCCTTGCCCACCTTCCCGAGACCCCTGTCCCGTCGGTCTCAATGCTCTCCGGCTGAGCTGGTCCGTCGCATGAGGGGACGCTGGGGTGTGGTACATGGTGCAGGGATCACCCAGGTGGCGAAGGGCCTGCTGGGGTGCCTCGTGGTGATGCCGGGGTCTGGTACCTAGCACAGAGGCCCCACAGGTGGCTCAAGGACTTTCGGGGTTGCACGCTGGGACACCGGGGTCTGGTATCTGGCACAGGGGCCGACCAGGTGGTGCAATAACTGCCGGGGTTGCACGCGGTGAGTCCGGGGTCTGATACCAGCGCAAGGGCCGCCCAGGTTTTTCAGGGGCCGCCCAGGTGATACAGGGGCCGCCCAGGGGGCGCAGATGCTGCGTCAGTTGCGTCCAGGCATGCAGGGGTCTGGTACTTGGCACAAGGGGCGACCAGGTTGAGAGAGGATGCCAGGGTTGCGAACGTGGACGCCAGGGTCTGGTACCTGATGCAAGGGTCGCACAGGGAGCGCAGGGACGGCCAGGGTGGCACGTGGTAACGCCAGCGTCTAGTACCTGGCGCAGGGGCCACCCAGATGATGCAGAGGCTGCCAGGGTGTCTCAGAGAATGCCGGGGTTGCGTGCGGGGACGCCGGGGTCGCCCAAGGAGCGCAGGGGCTGCTGGGGTTGCGCGGGGTAACACGTGGGTCTTGTACCTGGCGCAGTGGCCTCCCAGGGGACTCAAGGGCCGCCAAAGTGGTTGAGGGACTGCTGGGGTGGCACGCGGGGACACCGGGGTCTGACACCAGCGCAGAGGCCGGGCTGCTGGGATGGCGCGCGGGCACACCGGGGACTGGTACCTGGCGGAGGGGTCGCCTAAGGAGCGCAGGAGCTGCTGGGGTTGTGCGCAGTAACATCGGGGTTTTACCTGGTGAATGGGCCGCCCAGGTGACGCAGGGGACTCCCAGGTGTCACAGAGGCTGCCGGGGTTGTGTGCGGTAACGCCGGGGTCTGGTACCTGGCACAGGGGTCGCCCAGGGAGCGCTTGGACTGCCAAGGTGGCGCGCGGTAATGCCGGTGTATGGTACTTGGCGCGGGTGCTGCCCAGGTGTCGCAGGTTTGCTGGGGTTGTGCACTTGGACGCCGGGGTCTTGTACCGGGGGCAGAGGCCAACAAGGTGGCTCAGGGGCTGCAAGGGTGGAGCACGGCGACGTCAGGGTCTGGTAATTGGGACAGCGGCCGCCCAAGAGGCGTAGGGGCTGCTTGGGTTGCGCACGTGCACGCCGGTGTATCGTATATTTTAATGGGCCGCCCAGGTGTCGCAGGGGCCTCCCAGGTGTCCCAGAGGCTTCCGGGGTTGTGGACCTCGATGCCCGGGTCTGGCACCTGGCACAGGGGTCGCCCAGGGACCGCAGGGATTTCCAGGTGGTGCGCGGTAACGCCGGCATCTGGTACTTGGCAGAGGGGCCGCCCAGGTGATGCAGGTGCAGCCCAGGTGGCGCAGGGGCTGCCGGGGTGGCGCGAGGAAATGCCGGGATCTGGTACCTAGCACAGGAACCGCCCAGATGGCGAACTGGCCGCACATGTGATGCAGAAACCGCCCAGGTGGCACATGGAATACTGGGGTGGCGAGCGGCGACGCCAGGATCTGGTACTTGGCGCAGGGCTGCCCAGGAGTTGCAGAGGCTGCAGGGGTTGCGCACATGGACGCCGGGGTCTGTTACCTAGCACAGGGGCCCCTCAGGGGGCTCAAGGACATTTGGGATTGCACGCGGGGACACCAGGGTCTGGTATCTGATGCAGGGGCCGCCCAGGTGTTGCATAGCCTGCCGGGGTTGCGCGCGGGGATGCCGGAGTCAGGTACCTGGCGCAGGGGTCGCCTAGGTGGCGCAGGAACTGCCATTCTTGTGCGCGTGGACGCCCGGGTTTGGTACCTATCGCAGGGGACCCCAGGTGGCGAAAGGACTTAAGGGGTTGCGCGCGAGGACGCTGGGGTCTGGTACCTGGCACAGGGACCAACCAGGTGGCACAGAGACTGCCGGGGTGGCCGCGGGAACGGCAGGTCTGGTACCTGGTGAATGGGCAGCCCAGTTGGCAGGGGCTGCCGGGGTTGCACGAAGGGACGCTGGGGTCTGATACCTGGCGCAAGGGCCTCCCAGATGGTGCAGGGGACGCCCAGGTGGCGCAGGAGCTGATGCGGTTGTGTGCAGGCATGCCGGGTCTGGTACTTGGTTCAGGGGACGCCCATGTGGCGAGGCGCTGCCAGAGAAGTGTTCGGTAACGCCAGCCTCTGGTACCTGGCGCAGGGGCCGCCCAGGTGACGCAGGTGCAGCCCAGGTGGCTCATGGGTGCCGGGGTTGCACACTTTGACGCTGGGGTCTCATACCGGGTGCAGAGGCCGCCCACGTGGCTAAGGGGCTGCTGGAGTGGCTCGCATGGACGCCGGGGTCTAGCGCAGGGGTTGCCCAGATGGCAGGGGCGGCCGGGGTGTTTCGCGTTGACGCCGGAGTCTGGTACCTAGCACAGGGGACCCCCAGGGGGCTCAATGACTTTCGGGTTTGCACGCAGGGATGCCGGGGTCTGGTACATGGTTCAGGGGCCGCCCAGTGGCGCAGGGCCTGCCGGGGTTCCGCGCGGGAATGCCGGAGTCAGGTACCTGGCGCAGGGGTAGGTCAGGTGGCATTGGAACTGCCAGGGTTGAGCGCGAGGACTCCGGGGTCTGGTACTTGGTGCAGGGGCTGCCCAGGAGGCACAGGGGCGCGGTGACACCGTGGTGTGGTACCTAGCACAGGGGCCACACATGTGGCTTAAGGACTTTCATTGTTGCACTCTGGGATGCTGGGGTGTGGTACATGGTGCAGGGGCATCCCCGGTGGTGCAGGGGCTGCCGGTGTTGCTCGCGGGGACGCCGGGGTCAGGTACCTGGCGCAGGGGAACCCAGGTGGTGCAGTGACATCCGGGGTTGCGCGCGAGGACGCCGGGGCCTGATACCTGGCACAGGTGTCACCCATAGAGCGCAGGGGCTCCCGGGGTTGCGCGCAGTAACACCGGGGACTTGTACCTGGTGCAGGGGCCGCCCAGGGGCTGCCCAGGTGGCACAGGGGCTGCCGGGTTTGCGCGCGATGGGTTTGGGCGGGGTCTGATAACTGGTGCAGGGGCAGCCCGGGTGGTGCAGGGGCCGCCCATGTGACGCAGGGGCCGCCCAGTTGGTGCAGGGGCTGCTGCGTTTCCTCTCAGGCATGGCGGGGTCTGGTACTTGGCACCGGAGGCGCCCAGGTGGCGAGGGGCTGCCGGGGTTACGTACGTTGATGCCGGGGTCTGGCATCTGGCTCAGGGGTCGCCCAGGGAGCGCACGGACTGCCGGGGTGGCGCGTGGTAACGCCAGCATCTGGTACCTGGCGCAGGGGCTTCCCAGGTAACGCAGGTGCTGCCCAGGTGGCGCAGGGGTGCTGGGGTTGCCTACTTGGACGCCGGGGTCTCATACAGTGTGCAGTAGCCACCAAGGTGGCTAAGGGGCTGCCGGAGTTGCGCGCGGGGACGCCCGAGTCAGGTTCCTGGCGCTTTTGTCACCCAGGTGGCGCAGGAACTGCCGGGGTTGCGTGCGAGGTCAGGTAACTGGTGCAGGGGTCGCCAAAGTGATGCAGGTGTAGCGCAGGGGATGACAGGATTGCGCGCGGTACCACCGGGGTCTTGTAACTGGCCCAGGGGTCGCCCAGGGGATGCAGGGGACGCCCAGGTGGCACAGGGGCTGATGGGTTTGTACGCGGGATGCTGGGGTCTGGTACCTGGCGCAGGGGCCCCCAAGGTGATGCAGGTGTAGCCCAGGTGGTTCAGGGGGGCCAGGGTTGCGCACTTGGACACCGGGGTCTTGTACTGAGTGCAGAGGCCACCCAGGTGGCTCAGGGGACGCTGGGGTGGCGCATGTGGATACCGGGGTCTGGTTCATGGTGCAGGAGCATCCCAGGTGGCGCAGGGGCCGCCCATGTGATGCAGAGGCCGCCCAGGTGGCACAGGGGCTGATGGGGTGGCGAGCGGGGACGCGGGGGTATGGTACTTGGCGCAAGGGCCGCCCAGGTGGCGCAGGGACTAACGGGGTGGTGCAAGGAGATGCCGGGGTCTGCTACCTGTCGCAGAATCCGCCCAGGTGGCGCAGGGCCGCCCATGTGATGCAGTGGCTGCCCTGGTGTCACGGGGAATTCTGGGGTGGCAAACGGGGACCTCAGGGCCTGATACTTGGCGCAGTAGCCGCCCAGGAGATGCAGGTGTTGCCGGGGTTGCCCACGATGACGGTGGGGTCTGGTACCTAGCACAGGGGACCCCAGGGGGCTCAAGGACTTTCGGGGTTGCACGCGGGGCGCCGAGGTCTGGTACATGGCTCAGGGGCCGTCCAGGTTTCGCATAGCCTGCCGGGGTTGCGCGCGGGGACGCCGGGGTCAGGTACCTGGCACAGGGGTCGCCCAGGTGGCGCACGTGGAGCCCAGGTGGTGCAGGGGTGCCGGGGTTGCACATTTGGACCCCGGGGTCTTGTACCTGGTGCAGGAGCCGCCCAGGTGACGCAGGAGTTGCTGGGGTTGTGCGCAGGGACACCGGGGTGTGATACCTGGAACAGGGGCCGCCCAGGTGGTGCAGGGGCCGCCCATGTGATGCAGGCACCGCCCAGGTGGCTCAGAGGTTGCTGCGGTTGTGCGCAGGCATGCCGGGGTCAGGTACTTGGCACGGGGGTCGCCCAGGTGGCGAGTGGCTGCCGTGGATACATATGTGGACGTCGGCGTCTGGTACCAAGCGCTGGGGTCGCTCAGGGAGCGCAGACACTGTCGGGGTGGCGCGCAGGGTAAGCTGGGGTCTGGCATCTGGCATAGGGGCCGTCCATGTGCACAGGGACGCTGGCGTATGGTACTTGGCAAAGGGGCCGCCCAGGTGATGCAAGTGCAGCCCAGGTGTTGCTGTGATGCCGGGGTTGCGCGCGGTAACACCGGGGTCTTGTTCCTGGTGCAGGGCCGCCCAGGGGACCCAGGGGCCGCCAAGGTGGTGCAGGTACTGCTGGGTTGGCACGCGGGGACACCGTGGTCCGACCCCTAGCGCAGATGCCGCCCTGGTGGCGCAGGAACTGTCGGAGTTGCGTGCGAGGACGCCGGGGTCTGGTATCTGGCGCAGGGACCGATCAGGTGGCGCAAGGTTGGCTGGGGTTGTGCACAGGGATGCCGGGGTGTGAAACCTGACAGAGGGGCCGCCCAGGTGGAGCAGGGGTCGCTCATTTTACGCAGGCGCCGCCTGGTTCTGGTACATGGAACAGGGGGCGCCCAGGTGGTTCAAGGCCTATTGGGGTTGAACGCGGGGACGTTGGGGTGTGGTACATGGTGCAGTGGTGGCCCAGGTGGCACAGGAATTGCCGGGGTTGCGCGCGAGGACACCGGTTGTGGTTCCTGGCACAGGGGTCGCCCAAAGTGCTCAGGGGCTGCCGGGGTTGCGCGCAGTAACACCAGAGTCTTGTACCTCGCGAAGGGGCCACTCAGGGGATGTAGGGGACGCCCAGATGGCACAGGGGCTGCCGGGTTTGTGCGCGCTGATCTCGGGGTCTGGTAAATGGCACACGGCCGCCCAGGAGATGCAGGTGTAGGCCAGGTGGCGCAGGGAGGCCAGGGTTGCGCACTTGGACACCAGGGTCTCCTTCCAGGTGAAGAGGCCGCCCAGATGGCTCAGGGGACGCTGGGTTGTGTTGCATGGTGCAGGGGTCGCCCAGGTGGAACAGGAACTGCCAGGGTCGTATGCAGGGACGCTGGGGACTGGTACCTAGAGCAGGGGCACCCCAAGTGTTGCAGGGCCTGCCAGGGTAGCTCACGTTTACGCCGGGGTATGGTACCTAACACAGGAGCCCCCCAGGTGGTCAAGGACTTTCAGGGTTGCACAAGGGGTCGCCGGGGTCTGGTATCTGGCGCAGGTGCCGCTAAGGTGTCGCATAGCCTGCCGTTGTTGCGCGAGGGGATGGCGGGTCTGGTACCTGGCGCAAGGGCCGCCCAGGTGATGCAGGTGCAGCCCAGATGGTGCAGGGGCGCCGGGGTTGCGCACTTGGACGCCAGGGTCTCTTACATAGCTCAGGTGTCCCAGGGGACGCCCAGGAGTCGCAGTGGCTGCCGGGCTTGCGCGCGGTGACGCCGGGGTCTGGTACCTAGCACAGGGGAAACACATGTGGCTCAAGGACTTTCGGGGTTGCACGAGGGGATGCTGGGGTATGGTACATGGTGCAAGGGTCGCCCAGGTGGCGCAGGGGATGCTGGGGTTCGCGCGGGGACGCCGGGGTCAGGTACCTGGCGCTGGGAACCCCAGGTTGTACAGTGACAGCCGGGGTTGCTCCTGAGGACACCAGGGTCTGGTACCTGGCGCAGGTGTCGCCCAAGGAATGCAGGGGCTGCCGGGGTTGAGCGCGGTAACACCAGGGTCTTATACCTGTCGCAGTGGCAGCCCAGGGGATGCAGGGGACGCCCAGGTGGTACAGGGGCTGCCGGGTTGCGCGCAATGATGCCGGGGTCTGGTACCTGACACAAGGGCCACCCAGGTGGCGCAGGAACTGCTGGGGATGCACGCAGTGACACCGGGGTCAGATACCTGGCGCATGGGCTGCCCAGGTGGTGCAGGAGCCACCCTTCTGATGCAGGGGCCGCCCGGGTGGCGCAGGGGCAGCTGCGGTGGCGCGCAGGTAGGCCGAAGTCTGGTACTTGGCACCGGGGGCGCCCAGGTGGCGAGGGGCTGCCGGGGTTGCGTACCTGTACGTCAGGGTATGGCACCTGGCGCAGGGTTCGCCCAGAGAGCGCAGGGACTGCCGGGGCGGCATGTGGTAATGACTGTATCTGGTACTTGGTGCAGGGGCCGCCCAGGTGACCCAGGTGCAGCCCAGGTGGCACAGGGTTGCCGGGGTGGTGCACATGGACGCCGTAGTCTCGGACCAGGTGCAGAGGCCGCCAAGGTGGCTCAGGGGCTGCTGAGGTGGTGTGCGGTGAGCCGGGGTCTGGTACTTGGCGCTGGGGCCGCCCAGGAGGCGCAGAGGCTGCCGGCAAGGTGGCTCAGGGGTTCCTGGGGTGGTGAGTGGGGACGCCGGTGTCTGGTACATGGCACAGGGGCTGCCCAGGAGGCGCAGGGTCTGCCGGGGTTGCGCACGTGGACGCCGGGGTCTCGTATAATCTCAGGGGCCGCCCAGGTGTCACAGGGGACGCCGGGTCTGGTACCTAGAAGAAGGTCCCCCCAGGTGGCTCAAGGACATTCGGGGTAGCACGCAGGGACGCTGGGGTGTGGTACATGGTTCATGGGTTGCTCAGGTGGCGCAGGAACTGCTGGGGTAGCGTGGAAGACGCCGGGGTCAGGTACCTGGCCCAGGGATCCCCCAGGTGGCGCAAGGACTTCCGCGGTTTCACGCGGGGACGGCGGGGTCTGGTAACTGGTTAATGGGCAGCCCAGTTGGCAGGAGCTACTGGGGTTGCGCGCGGGGACGCCGGGATCTATTACCTGGCGCGGGCGTCGCCCAAGGAGTGCAGGGAATGCCAAGGTTGTAGGCGTTAACACCGGGGTCTTTTACCTGTCCCAGGGGCCGCCCAGGGGACGCAGGGAATGCCCAGGTGGCACAGAGGCTGTCGGGTTTGCGCACGATGATGTTGGGGTCTGGTACCTGGGGCTGGGGTACCCAAGGTGGCACAAGGTCTACCGGGGTGGTACGTGGGTACGCCGTGGTCTGGGACCTAGCGCAGGGGCTCCCTATGTGTCAGAGGGCCTGCCGGGGTGACTCGCGGTGACGCCGGGCTCTGGTACCTAGCACAGGGGCCCCCCAGGTGGCTCAAGGACTTTCAGGGTTGTGGGCGGGGACGTAGGGGTCAGGTCCCTGGCGCAGGGGCCTCCCAGGTGGCGCAGGAACTGCTGGGGTTGCACGCGGGGACGCCGGGGTCTGATACCTGGCACAGGGGCCCCCCAGGTGGTGCATGAGCCACCCTTCTGATGCAGGGGCCGCCCAGGTGGCGCCAGGGCTGCTGCAGTTGTGCGCAGGTATGCCGGGGTTTGGTACTTGACACCGGGGGGCCCAGGTGGCTCAAGGCCTATCGGGGTTGCACGCGGGGACGACGGGTGTGGTACCTGGCGCAGGGGTCGCCCAAAGAGTGCAGGGGCTGCCAGGGTTGTGCGCAGTAACACCGGGGTCTTGTACCTCGTGCAGGGCTGCCCAGGGGACGCAGGGGATGCCCAGATGGCACAGGGGCTGCCAGGTTAGCTCGAGGGGATGCCGGGGTCTGGTACCTGGCTCAGGGGCTGCCAAGGTGACGCAGGTGCAGCCCAGGTGGCGCAGGGGTGCCTGGGTTGCGCAATTGGATGCCGGGGTCTCATACCGGGTGTAGAGGCCGGCCAGGTGGATCAGGGTCTGCTGGGGTGGCGCTCGTGGACGCCGGGGTGTGGTACATGGTGCAGGAGCTGCACAGGTGGTGCAAGGGCCGCCCATGTGATGCAGAGGCCACCCAGGTGGCACAGGGGCTGCTGTGGTTGCTCAAAGACATGCCACAGTTCTTGTACTTGGCACCGAGTCGCCCAGGTGGCGAGGGCCTGCCGGGGTTGCGTACGTGGACGCCGTGGAAAGGCACCAGACACAGGGGTCGCCCTGGGAGAGCAGGGACTGCCAGGGTGGCGCACGGTAACGCCGGCATCTGGTACCTGGTGCAGGGGTCGCACTGGTGACGCAGGCGCTGCCCAGATGGTGCAGAGTTGCGGGGGTTGCGGAATTGGACGCCGGGGTCTCGTACCTGGTGCATGGGCCGCCCAGGGGACACAGGGGACGCCGAGGTGGCACAGGGGCTGGCGGGTTTGCTCGCGGCGATGCCGGGGTCCGGTACCTGGCGCAGCGGCTGCCAAGGTGGCGAGGGACTGCTCAGGTAGCACGCGGGGACACCAGGGTCTGACCCCTAGCGCCGAGGCCACTCAGGGGATGCACGCGGGGACGCAGGGGTCTTGCATCTGGCGCAGGGGCCGCCCAGGTGGCCCAGGGGTTGCCCATGTGAAGTAGAGGCCGCCTAGGTGGCACAGGGACTTCTGGGGTGGCGCGCGGACACGACAGGTTCTGGTACCTGGTGCAGGGGCCTCCCAGGTGAATCAGGTGCAGCCCAGGTGGCGCAGAGGCTGCTGGGGTTGCGCGCGGTGATGCTGGGGTCTGGTACCTAGCACAGGGGCCCACCAGGTGGCTCAAGGACTTCCGCTGTTGCACGCGGGGATGGCGGTGTCTGGTACCTGGCGAAGGGGCAGCCCACTTGGCAGGGGCTGCCGAGGTTGTACGCGGGGACGCCGGGATATGGTACCTGGCGTAGGCATCGCCCACGTAGCGCAGGGGTTGCCTGGGTTGTGCGCAGTAACACCGGGGTCTTGTATCTGGAGCAGCGGCCGCCCAGGGGATGCAGGGTATGCCCAGGTGGCACAGGGGCTGCCGGGTTTGCGCGCGTTGATGCCGAGGTCTGATACCAGGCGCAGGGGCCGCCCAGGTGTCGCAGGAACTGCCGGGGTTGCACTCAGTGACGCCGGAGTCTGATACCTGGGGCACGGGCGGCCTAGATGGTGCAGGGGCCGCCCTTCTGATTCAGGAGCCGCCCAGGTGGCACAGGGGTTGCCTCTGCACCCGGTACAAGACCCCGGCGTCCAAGTGCGCAACCCCGGCAACCATGTGCCACCTGGGCTGCACCTGCCACACCTGGCGGGGCCCCTGCGCCTGGTATCAGACGCTGGCGTTACCGCGCGCCACCCCGGAAGGCCCTGTGCTCCCTGGGCGACCCCTGCACCAGGTACGAGACCCTGGCGTCCAAGTACGTATCCCCGGCAGCCCCTCACCACATGGGCGCCCCCTGGGCCAAGTACCAGCAGCACCCGCAGCATCCCCTGCGCCACCTGGGCCACTTCTGCATCACATGTGCGGCCCCTGCACCACCTGGGCGGCCCCTGCGCCAGGTGTGAGACCCCGGCAACCCTGCGCTCAACCCCAGCAACCCCTGCGCCACCTGGCGGCGCCTGTGCCAGATACCAGACCTCGGGGTACCCGTGCTCAACCCCGGCAGTCCCTGCGCTACATGGGCGGCCTCTGCACTAGGGGTCATTCCCCGGTGTCCCCGCGTGCCACCCCAGCAGTCCCTGAGCCACCTTGGCGGCCCCTGCGTCCCCTGGACGACCCCTGCACAATGTACCACACCCCAGCGTCCCCGCGTGCAACCCCAAAAGTCCTAGACCACATGCGTGGCCACTGTGCTAGGTACCAGACCGTGGCATCACCGCGAGCAACCCCCGCAGCCTCTGAGACACCTGGGCGGCCTCTGTGACACCTGGGTGGCTCCTGCGCCTTGTACGAGACCCCGGCGTCGACATGCGCAACCCCGGCAGCATCGGCGCTTCCTGGGCGACCCCTGCACCAAGTACGCGACCCTGGCGTCCCCGCGTGCCACCCCAGAATTCCCTGTGCCACCTGGGCGGCCTCTGCATCACATGGGCAGCCCCTGCGAGAACTGGGCGGCTCCTACACGAGATACCAGAACCCATCACCTCCTCGCGCCACCCTGGCAGTCCCTGCACCACCTATGCTGTCCCTGCACCATGTACCAGACTCCGATGTCCACGTGTCCCACCCAGCAGACCCTGAGCCACCTGGGTGGCATCTGCACCCAGTATTGTTCCCCGGCGTCCAAGCGTGCAACCCCGGCACCTCTGTGCCACCTGGGCTTTACCTGTGTCACCTGGGCCGCCCCTGCACCAGGTACCAGACGCTGGCGTTACCGTGCGCCACCCCGGCAGTCCCTGCACTACCTGGGCGATCACTGCGCCAGTTAGAAGGCCCCGACCTCCACGTACACAACCCCGGCAGCCCCTCACCACCTGGACGCCCCTATGCCAAGTACCAGACACAGGCATGCCTGCGCATAACCGCAGCAGCCCCTGCACCATCTGGTCGAGCCCTGTGCAACCCCGGAATTCCTTGCGCCAAATGGGGGAGCCCTGCGCCAGGTACCTGACCCCGGCGTCCTCGCGCACAATCCCGGTAGTCCCTGTGCCACCTGGGCGACCCCTGCACCATGAACCACACCCCAGTGTCCCCGCTTGCAAACCCGAATGTACTTGAGCCACCTGGGGGCCCCCGGTGCTAGGTATCAGATCCCGGCGTCACCACATTCAACTCCGGCAGCATCTGAGACACCTGGGTGGCCCCTACGGAACCTTGGCGGCCACTGACAATATACGAGACGCCGGCGTCCACGTGCGTAACCCCAGCAGCCCCTGCGCTCCTTGGGCTACACCTGTGCCAGGTACCAGACCCCGGTGTCCCTGCGCGCCACCCCAGCAGACCCTGAGCCACCTGGGCGGCCTCTGCACACGGTACGAGACTCCGACGTCCAAGTGCGCAACCCCAGCACCCATGCACCACCTGGGCTGCACCTGTGTCACCTGTGCGGCCCATGCACCAAGTACCAGAACCCAGCGTCCTCACGCGCCACCTGGCGGCCCCTGCGCCAGGTACCAGACCCCAGCATCCCCGCGCGCAAACACGGCAGCCCCTGTACCACCTAGGCGTCGCCTACGTGCCCTGGGCGGCCCCTGCGCCAGGTACAAGTCCCCGGTGTTACCGCGCGCAACCCAGCAGCCCCTGTGCTACCTGGGCGTCCCTTGCGTCCCCTGGCAGTCTCCTGCGCCAGGTACAAGACACCGGTGATACCGCGTGCAACCACGGCAGCCCCTTTGCTTCTTGGGCGACCCCTGTGCCAGGTACCAGACCCGGCGTCCCCGTGCGAAACCCCGGCAACCCCTGTCATCTGGGCTGCCCCTTCGCCATGTTCCAGACACCGCCGTCCCCGCGCGCAACCCCAGCAGTCACTGCGCCATCTGGGCGGTCCCTGTGCCGGGTACCAGACCCCGGAGTCCTCGCTCGAACCCCGGAAGTCCTTGCGCTATCTTGTGGCCCCCTGTGCTAGGTACCAGACCCCCGCATCCTCGTGCACAACCACGACAGTTCCTGCACCACCTGTGAGATCCCTGCATCAGGTACCTGACACCAGCTTCCCCACGTGCAAACCCGAAAGTCATTGAGCCACCTGGGGGGTCCTGTGCTAGGTAACAGACGCCGCTTCACCGCGAAACACCCCGGCTGGCCCTGTGCCACCTGGACGGAACCTGCGCCAGTACCAGACCCCGGTGTCCACGCGTACAACCCCAGCAGTCCCTGCACCTCCTGGGCGGCGCCTGCGCTAGGGGTCAGTCCCCAGTGTCCCCGCGTGACACCCAAGCAGTCCCTTCGCCACGTTGGCGTCCCCTGCGCCCGGTACCAGACCCCAGCATTCCTGCGCACAAACCCGGCAGCCCCTATACCACCTAGGCATCCCCTACGTCCCCTGGGTGGCCCCTGCGCCATGTACAAGACGCCGGTGTTACCGCGCATAACCCCGGCAGCCCCTGTGCTCCTTGGGCGACACCTGCGCCGGGTACCAGACCCCGGCGTCCTCGCGTGCAACCCCGGAAGTCCTTGCGCCACATGGGGTCCCCTGTGCTAGGTACGAGACCCCGGCATCCTCGCGCAGAATAATAGCATTTCCTGCGCAACCTGGGCGACCCCTGTGCCACGTACCTGACCCCGGCATCCCCGCGCACAACCCCCAAAGACTATGCGATATCTGGGCGGCCCCTGCGCCAATACCAGACCCCGGTGTCCTCGCACGCAACCTCAGCAGTTCCTGCTCCACCTTGGCAACCCCTGCGCCAGGGGTCTGGTACGTGGCAAAGGGGCAGCCCAGATGGCAGGGGCTTTCGGGGTTACGCGTGGGGACACCGGGTCTGGTACCTGGCGCAGGGGTCGCCCAAGGAGTGCAGGAGCTGCCGGGTTTGCGCGCGGGTATTCGGAGTCTGGTACCTGGCGCAGGGGCGGCCCATGTGACGCAGGTGCAGCCCAGGTGGCACAGGGATGCCGGGGTTGTGCACTGGGATGCCAGGGTCTCATACCGGGTGCAATGGCTGTCCAGGTGTCTCGGGGGTGCTGGGGTGTCGCACGTGGTCACCGGGGTCTGGTATATGGTGCACGGGCCGCCCTTGTGGCGCAGGGGCTGCCGGGGTTGCGCGCGGGGACACCGGGGTCTGGTACTTGGCTAAGGGGGTGTCCAGGTGGCGCATTGACTGCCAGGGTGGCGCGCCGGGACGGCGGGTTCTGGTAACTGGTACAAGGGCCGCACAGGTGGCGCAGGGCTTGCCGGGATGGCACGCGGGGACACCGTGGTCTTACCCCAATGGCAGAGGGCCGCCCAGGTGGCGCCGGGACTGCCGGGGCTGTACAAGGGGATGTTGGGGTCTGGTAGCTTGCGCAGTAGCCGCCCAGTTGTCGCAGGGACTGCTGGGGTTGCGCTCGGGAATGTCGGGTTAGGTACCTGGTACAGGGGTCGCCCAGGAGGCACAGGAACCGCCGTCGTTGTGCGCGACGACGCCGGGGTCTGGAACCTAGCACAGGTGCCCCCCAGGTAGCACAAGTACTACTGGGGTGTCACGCGAGGACACCAAATTCTGTTACTTGGTGCAGGGGCCGCCCAGGAGGTGCAGGGGCTTCTGGGTTTTCCCACGTGGACCCTGGGGTCGGGTACCTAGCACAGGGGCCCCCCCGGGGCTCAAGGTCTTTCGGGGTTGCACGTGGGGACGCCAGGGTCTGGTACATGATTCAGGGGCCGTCCAGGTGTCGCAAAGCCTGCCATTCTTGCGCGTGGGGACTCCGTGGTCAGATACCTGGCGCAGGGTTCTCCCAGGTGGCGCAGGAACTGCCAATATTGTGCGGAAGGTGGTCGGGGTCTGGTATGTAGCGCAAGGGACCCCAGGTGGCGCAAGGACTTACGGGGTTGCGCGCGAGGGGTCGCCCAGGTTGTGCAGGGACTTCCGGGGTGTTGCGCGGTAACGCCGGCTTCTGGTACCTGCTCCGGGGCCGCCCAGGTGACAGGTGCAGCCCAGAAGACGCTGGGGCTGCCGGGGTTGCGCGCGGTAAAACCGAGGTCTTGTACCTAATGCAGGGGCGTCCCACGGGACGCAGGGGATGCCCAGATGTCACAGGGGCTGCCGGATATGCGTGCGATGATGCCAGGGTCTGGTACCTGGTGCAGGGTTCGCCCAGGTCGCCCAGGAACTGCCGGGGTTGCACGCTGTGACGCCGGGGTCTGATACCTGGCCCAGGGGCAGCCCAGGTGGTGCGGGAGACACTTTTCTGATGCAGGGGCCACCCAGGTGGCGCAGAGGCTGCTGCTGTTGCGCGCAGTTATTCTGGATTCTGGTACTTGGCACCGGGGTCGCCCAGTTGGCATGCAGTTGCTGAGGTTGCCTACCTGGACTCAGGGGTCTGGCACCTGGCGCAGGGGTCGCCCAGGAAGCACAGGGATTGCCGGGGTGGCGTGCGGTAACGCCGGCGTCTGGAACTTGGTGCAGGGGCAGCCCAGGTGATGCAGGTGCACCCCAGGTGGCACAGGGGTGCCGGAGTTGTGCACTTGGACGCCGGGGTCTCGTATCGGGTGCAGAGGCCGCCAAGGTGGCTCAAGGACATTCTGGGTTGCACGCAGGGTCGCTGGGACTTGTACCTAATGCAGGGACTGCCCAGGTGGCGCAGTGACTGCTGGGGTTGTGCGTGGGAATGGCGGGGTCTGGTACCTGGCAAAGGGGCAGCCCAGATGGCAGGGGCTGCCGGGGTTGCGCGCGGGGCCGCCCATGTGACGCAGGTTCAGCCCAGATGGCTCAGGGGTGCCGAGGTTGCGCACATGGACGCCGGGGTCTCCTACCTGGTGCAGAGGCCGCCCAGATGGCTCAGGGCCTCTAGAGTGGTGCATTTGGACGCCAGCATCTTGTATATGGTGCAGGTTCGGCCCAGGTAGCGCAGGGTCCGCCCATGTAATGCAGTGGTCGCCCAAGTGGCACAGGGACTACCGGCGTGGCGCGAGGAGACGCCGGGGTCTGGTACCTGGCGCAGGAGCCGCCCAGTTGGCGCAGGCACTGCCCATGTGATGCAGAGGCCGCCCAGGTGGCACAGGAACTTCTAGGGTGCCGCGCGGGGATGCCGGTGTCTGATACATGGCGCAGGCGCCGACAAGGAGGTTCAGGGGCTGCCGGGTATCGCACGTGGATGCCGGGGTCTGATACCTAGCACAGGAGTACCCCAGGGGGCTCAAGGACTTCCGGGGTTGCATGAGGAGACGACGGCGTCTTTTACCTACCACTGGAGCACCCCAGGTGGCTGAAGGACTTTTGAGGTTGCACAAGGGAACGCCGGGGTCTGGTATCTGGTGTAGGGGCCACCCTGGTGTCGCATAGCCTCCCGGGTTTGCTCGCGGGGACGTCGGTGTCTGGTACCTGGTGCAGGGGCCGCCCAGGTGACACAGGTGCAGCCCAGGTGGCACGGGGGGCCGGGGTTTCACACTTGGACGCCGGGGTCTCGTACCAAGTGCAGAGGCCACCCAGGTGACTCAGGGCCTCTGTAGTGGCACGCGGTGACGACGGCGTCAGGTACATGGTGCAGGAGCCTCCCAGGTGAAGCAGGGGTCGCCCATGTGATGCAGAAGCCGCCCATGTGGCACAGGGACTTCTGGGATGGCACGTGGGGACGCCCGGGTCTATACATGGCGAAGGGGCTGCCCAGAAGGCACAGGGGCTGCCGGGGTTGCGCACGTGGACGTCGGGGTCTGGTACCAGGCGTAGGGGCTGCACAGGTGGCGCAGTAACTGCCGGGGGTTGCACGCGGTGATGCCAGGGTCAGATTCCTGGTGCGGGGACTGCCCAGGTGGCGCAGGGGCTGCCCATGTAATGCAGGGGCCGCCCAGGTGGCAGAGGGACTTCTGGGATGGTGCGCGGGGACGCCGGGCTCTGGTACTGGCGCAGGGGCCGCCAAGGAGGTACAGTGGCTGCCAGGCGTCGCCCAGGGAACGCCAGGGCTGCCGGGGTTGCGCTCGGTAACACCGGGGTCTTGTACCAGGCGCAGGGACCGCACAGTGGACGCACGGGACGCCCAGGCGGCACAGGGGCTGCCGGGTTTGCGCGCAATGATGCCGGTGTCTGGTACCTGGCGCAGGGGCCTCCCAGGTGACGCAAAACTCCTGGGATTGCACGCGGTGATGCCAGGGTCTAATACCTGGTGCAGTTGCCACCCAAGTGGTGCAGTAATCTCCCTTCTTATGCAGGGGCCGCCGAGGTGGCCAGGGACTGCTGCGGATGCGCGCAGCTATGCCAGGGTCTGGTAATTGGCACCGGGGGGGCCCAGGTGACGACTGGCTGCCGGGGTTGCGTACCTGGACCCTAGGGTTGGAACCTAGCGCAGGGGTCGCCCAGGGAGCGCAGGTACTGCCGGGGTGGCACGCGGTAACGCCGGCATCTGGTACTTGGCGCCGAGCCGCCCAGGTGACTAGGTGCAGCCCAGGTGGCACAGGGGTGCCGGGGTTGCACACGTGGACGCCGGAGTACCGTCTGGGTGCCAAGGCCGCCAAGGTGGCTCAGGGGATGCTCGGGAGGAGCGCAGGGACTCCAGGGTCTGGTACTTGGTGAAATGGCCACCCAGGAGGCGCAGGGGCTGCCGGGGTTGCAAACGTTGACGCCGGGGTTTCGTACATTGTCTGGGGCCACCCAGGTGTCACAGGGGCCTTCCAGGTGTCGAAGAGTCTACTGGGGTTGCGCGAGGTGACGCCAGGGTCTGGTACCTAGCACAGGGGACCCCTAGGTGGCTCAAGGACTTTTGGGGTTGCATGTGGTACGCTGGGGTGTGGTACATGGTGCAGGGGTCGCCCAGGTGGCACAGGAACTGCCGGGGTTGTGAGCGAGGACGCCGGGGTCAGGTTCCTGGCGCAGGGGTCCCCCAGGTGGGGCAAGGACTTCCGGGGTTGCACGCGGGGATGCCATGGTCTGGAATCTAGCGAAGGGGCACCCCTGGTGTGGCAGGGCCTGCCATGGTGGCTTGAGATTACGCCGGGTCTGGAAACTAGCACAGGAGCCCCCCAGTTCGCTCAAGGACTTTCAGGGTTGCACACGGGGACTCCTGGGTCTGGTATCTGGTGCACGGACTGCCCAGGTGTCTCATAGCATGCCTGGGTTGCGCAAGGGGACGCCGGGTTTGGTACCTGGCACAGGTGTCGCCCAAGGAGCGCAGGTATTGCCGGGGTTGCACGCAGTAAATCCGGGGTCTTGTACCTGGCACAAGGTCCGCATAGCCTGCCGAGGTTATGCGCGGGAACGCCGGGGTCAGGTAACTGGAGCAGAGGTCGCCCAGGTGGCACAGGAACTGCCATTATTGTGCCAGAGAACGCCGGAATCTGGTACCTAGCACAGGGGACCCCAGGTGGAGTAAGGAATTCTGCGGTTGCACACAAGGACGCCGGGGACTGGTACCTCGCGCAGGGGCCGCCCAGGTGGTGCATTGAATACCGGGGAGGCGCGCTTGGACGGCGGGATCTGGTACCCGCGAAGGGGCAGCCCAGTTGGCAGGGGATGCCTGGGTGGCACGCGGAGATGCCCAGGTCTGGTACCTGGCGCAGGGGACACCCAAGGAGCGCAGAGGCTGCCATTATTTCGTGCGGTAACACCGGAGTCTTGTACCTGGCGCAGGGGCCGCCCAGGGGACGCAGGGGACGCCCAGGTGGCACAGGGGCTGCCGAGTTTACGCGCGGGGATGCCGGAGTCTGGTACCTGGCCAGGGGCTGCCAAGGTGGCGCAGGGGGACACTGGGGTCTGACCCCTAGAGCAGAGGCTGCCCAGGTGGTGCAGGAATGCCGGGTTCCACTCGGGGATGCCGGGATCTGGTACTGGCGCAGGGGCAGCCCAGGTGGCACAGCACCTGCCGGGGTGTTTCGCGGTGACGCCGGGGTCTAGTACCTAGCACAGGGGCCCCCCAGGTGACTCAAGGACTTTCGGGTTTGCACGCGAGGTGTTTCGCAGTAACACCGGGGTCTTGTACCTGGATCAGGGGCTGCCCAGGGGACACAGGGGACGCTCAGGTGGCGCAGGGGTGCCGGGGTTGCGCACTTGGATGCCTGGGTCTCATACCGGGTGCTGAGGCCACTCAGGTGTCTCAGGGGTTTCTGGTGTGGCGTGAGTGGACGCCGGGGTCTGGTACATGGTGCAGGAGCAACCCAGGTGGCGCAGGGGCTGCCCATGTGATGCAGAGCCCACCCAGGTGGCACAGGGAATTCTGGGGTGACCCGCAGGGACGCCGGTGTCTGGCACTTGGCGCAGGGGCCGCCCAGGAGGCGAACGGGCTGCCGAGGTTGCGAACGTGGATGCCAGTGTCTCGTACATGGAGCAGAGGCCGCCCAGGTGTCGCATAGGCCGCCCAGGTGTTGTAGAGCCTGCTGGGGTGGCGCACGGGGACGCTGGGTCTGGTAACTGGAGCAGGGGTCGCCCAAGGAGAGCAGGGACTGCCGGGGTTTCGCGTGGTAACACCGGGTTCTTGTACCTGGCGCAGGGGAAAACCAGGGGACACAGGGGATGCCCAAGTGTCACAGGGGCTGCCGGGTTTGAATGTGGGGATGCCGGAGTCTGGTACCTGGCGCACGGGCGGCCCAGGTGACGGAGGTGCAGCCCAGGTGGCGCAGGTGGGCCGGGGTTGCGCACTTGGACGCCTGGGTCTCATACTGGTTGCAGAAGCCGCCATGTGGCTCAGGGCCTCTGGAGTGGCGCACATGGACGCCGAGGTCTGTTACATGGTGCAGGAGCAGCCCAGGAGGCGCTGGGGCTGAGCATGTGATGCAGAGGCCGCCCAGGTGGCACAGCGACTTTTGGGATGGCGGGCTGGGACGCTGGGGTCTGGTACTTGGCGCAGGGGCTGTCCCGGAGGCGCAGGGGCCGCCGGTGTTGCGCACGTTAACGCTGGTATCTCGTACATGGCACAGGGGCCGCACAGTTGTCGCAGTTTCCGCCTAGGTGTCGCAGAGGCTGACGGGTTTGTGCGCGGTGTTGCCGGGGTCTGGTACCTTGCAAAGGGGACACACATGTGGCTCTAGGACTTTAGCGGTAGCACGCAGGTACACTGGGGTGTGGTATGTGGTGCAGGGGCCGCCCAGGTGGAGCAGGGCCTGCAGGGGTTGCTTGCGGGGACGCCGGGGTCAGGTAACTAGCTAGGATACCCCAGGTTGTGCAGTGACAGCCAGGGTTGCGCGGGAGGACGCCGGGGTCTGGTACCTGGCGCAGGTGTCGCCCAAGGAGCGCACGCGCTGCCGGGGTTGCACACGGTAACACCGGGGTCTTGTACCTGTCACAGGGGCCACCCAGGGGACTTAGGGGATGCGCAGGTGTCACAGGGGCTCCCGGGTTTGCCCGCGATGAAGCCGGGGTCTGGTACCTGGCGCAGGGGCCGCCCAGGTGTCGCAGTAACTGCCGGAGTTGCACGCGGCCCAGGGGCCGCCCAGGTGGTGCCGGGGCCGCCAAGGTGGCGCAGGGGCTGCTGCGGTTGCTCGCAGGCATGCCAGGGTCTGGTCTTTGGCACCGGGGGCGCCCAGTTGGCGAGGGGCTGCTGGGGTTGCATACGTGGACGCTGGGGTCTGGCACCTGGCGCAGGGGTCACGCAGGTGGCGCAAGGACTTCTGGAGTTGTACGGGGGGACTATAGGGACGGGTCCTTAGCGCAGGGGCCCCCCAGGTGTTGCAGGGACTTCCGGGGTGGCGCGCGGTGACGCCGGGGTCTGGTATCTAGCACAGGATCCCCCCACGGGGCTCAAGGACTTTCGGGGTTGCACGCGGGATCACCGGGGTCTGGTATCTGACGCATGGGCCGACCAGGTGTCACATAGCCTGCCGTGATTGCGCGCGGGGACGCTGGGGTCAGGTACCTGGCGCAGGGGAACCCAGGTGGTGCAGTGACAGCTGGGGTTATGCGCGAGTATGCCGAGGCATGGTACCTGGCGCAGGTGTCACCCAAGGAGCGCAGGGGCTGCCGGGGTTGTGTGCAATGATGCCGGTGTCTGGTACCTGGCGCAGGGTCCGCCCAGTGGCGCAGCAACTGCCGGGGTTGCATGCAGTGACCCCGGGGTCTGATACCTGGCTCAGGGGCTGCCCATGTTTTGCAGGGGCCGCCCAGGTGGCGCAGGGGCTGCTGCTGTTGCTCTCAGGCATGCCGGTGTCGGGTACTTGGCACGGGGGGCACCCAGGTGGGGAGGGGATGCCAGGGTAGCATAAGTGCACGCCGTCGTCTTGCACCTGGCTCAGGGTTTGCCCAGGAAGAGCAGGGAGTGCCGGGGTGGCCCACGGAAATGCTGGCGCCTGATACCTGGCACAGGGGCCACCCAGGTGATGCAGCCCAGGTGGTGCAGTGGTGCCGGGGTTGCACACTTGGACGCTGGGGTCTCGTACCTTGCGCAGGGGCCGACCAGGTGACGCAGGGCTGGAGTCTGGTCCCTGGCGAATGGGCAGCCCAGTTGCAAGGGGCTGCCGGGGTTGCGCGCGGGGACGCCAGAGTCTGGTACCTGGCAAAGGGGTCACCCATGGAGCGCAGGGACTGCTGGGTTGGCGCGTGGTAACGCTGGCTTCTGGTACCTGGTGCAGGGGCTGCCCAGGTGTCGCAACGGCCGCCCATATGTCTCAGAGGATGCTGGGGTTGTGAAAAGGGACGCCGGTGTCACCCAAGGAATTCAGGGGCAGCCGGGGTTGCACACGGTAACACCGGGGTCTTGTTCCTGGCACAGGGGCCACCCAGGGGACGCAGAGGCTGCCAAGGTGGCGCAGGTACTGCTAGGGTGGCATGCGGGGACTCCGTGGTCTGACCCCTAGTGCAGAGGCCACCCTGGTGGCGCAGGAACTGCCGGGGTTGCGCGCGAGGAAGCCGGGGTCTGATATCTGGTGCAGGGACCGATCAGGTGGCGCAGGGGTTGCTGAGGTTGTGCACAGGGACGCCGGGGTGTGATACCTGTCGGAGGGGCGGCCCAGGTGGTGCAGGGGCCGCCCAGGTGACACAGGCTCCACCCAGGTGGCGCAGGGGCTGCTGTGATTGCGTGCAGGTATACCGGGGTCTGGCACTTGGCACAGGGGGTGCCCGGGTGGCAAGGGACAGCTGGGTTTGCGTACATGGACGCCGGGTTCTGGTACCAGGGCAGGGGTTGCCCAGGAAGTGCAGGGACTGCCGGGGTGGCGCGCGGAGATGCTGGGGTTTGGCATCTGGCGCAGGGGCCACCCAGGAGGCGCAGGAGTTGCCGGGGTTGTGCTCAGGAACGCCGGGGTCTGGTACATGTTGCAGGGGCAGCCCAGGTGGCGCAGAGTTTGCCCATGTGATGCAGAGGCCGCCCAGGTTGCACAGGGACATCTGAGGTGGTGCGCGGGGATGCTAGTGTCTGGTACCTGGTGCAGGGGCCGCCTAGGTGACACAGGTGCAGCCCAGGTGGCGCAGGGGTGCTGTGGCGCGCGGGGAGGCCTGCATCTGGTATCTAGTGCAGGGGCACACCAGGTGTCGCAGGGCCTGCCGTGGTGGTTCGCGGTTATGCCGGGGTCTGGAACCTCACACCGGAACCCCCCAGGTGGCTCAAGGATTTTCGGGTTTGCACACGGGGACGCTGGGGTCTGGTATCTGGTACAAGGTCCGCCCAGGTGTCGCATAGCCTGCCAGGGTTGCGCACGGGGACGCCGGGTCTATTAACTAGCGCTGGGGTAGCACAAGGAGAGCAGGGGCTACTAGGGTTGCGCGTGGTAACACCGGGGTCTTGTACCTGGCGCAGGGGACATCCAGAGGACGCAGGGGACACCCAAGTGTCAAGGGGCTGCCGGGTTTGCGCGCGGGGATGCCGGAGTCTGGTACCTGGCGGACGGGTGGCCCAGGTGATGGAGGTGGAGCCCAGGTGGCGCAGGGGGGCCGGAGTTGCGCACTTGGACGCCGGGGTCTCGTACCGGGTGCAGAGGCCACCCATGTGGCTCAGGGCCTCTGGAGTGGCGCACGTGGATGCCAAGGTCTGGTAAATGGTGCACGAGCCACCCAGTTGGCGCTGGGGCCGAGCATGTGATGCAGAGGATGCCCAGGTGGCACAGGGACTTTTGGGATTGCGCATGGGGACGCCGGGGTCTGGTACTTGGCGCAGGCATCGCCGAGGAGGCACATGGGCTGCCGGGATTGCACACGTGAACGCCTGGATCTCATACATGGCACAGGGGCCGCACAGGTGTTGCAGTTTCCGCCCAGGTGTTGCAGAGGCTGTCGGGGTTGCGCCCGGTGACGCTGGGGTCTGGTACCTAGCAAAGGGGACACACATGTGGCTCGAGGACTTTTGCGATAGCAAGCAGGGACACTGGGGTATGGTATGTGGTGCAGGGGCCGCCCAGGTAGCGCAGGGACTTCAGGGGTTGCTTGCGGGGACGCCGGGGTCAGGTAACTGGTGCAGGGTACCCCCGGTTGTGCAGTGACAGCAAGGGTTGCGCGGGAAGACGCCGGGGTCTGGTCCCTGGCGCAGGCGTCGCCCAAGGAGCGCACGGGCTGCCGGGGTTGCACACGGTAATACCGGGGTCTTGTAGTTGTCGCAGGGGCCACAAAGGGGACGCAGGGGACGCCCAGGTGTCACAGGGGCTTCCGGGTTTGCGCGTGATGATGCCGGGGTCTGGTACCTGGAGCAGGGGCCGCCCAGGTGTTGCAGTAACTGTCAGAGTTGCACGCGGTGACGCCGTGGTCTGATACCTGGCCCAGGGGCTGCCCAGGTGACGAAAGTGCAGCCCAGGTGCCGCAGTGGTGCCGGGGTTGCGCACTTGGACGCCGGGGTCTCGTACCGGGTGCAGAGCCCACCCAGGTGGCTCAGGGGCTGCTGTGGTGGCGTGCGGGGACGCCGGGGTCGGGTACTTGGCACAGGGGCTGCCCAGGAGGTGCAGGGGCTGCCAGGGTTGCGCACGTGGATGCGGGGTCTCATACATGGCGCATGGGCGACCCCTGAGCCAGGTACCAGACCCCGGCGTCCACGTATGCAACCCCGGGAGCCCCTGGCAACCTGGGCGCCCCCGGTGCCAAGTACCAGACCCCGGCATGCCTGAGAGCAAACCCAGCAGCCCCTGCGCCACCTGGGCGGCCCCTGCGTCACATGGGCGGCCCCTGAACCACCTGGGTGGCCCCTGCGCCAGGTATCATACCCCGGGGTCACCGCGTGCAACCCCGACAGTTACTGCGCCACCTGGGCGGCCTCTGAGCCAGGTACCAGACCCCGGCATCATCGCGCGCAAACCCAGCAACCCCTGTGCCACCTGGGCGTCCCCTACGTCCCTTGAGCGGCGCCTGCGACAGGTACAAGACCCCGGTGATACAGCGCACAACCCCGGCTGCCCCTGTGTCACCTGTGCCACCCTGCACCATGTACAACACCCCAGCATCTCCGTGTGCAACCCCGAAAGTCCTTGAGCCTCCTGGAGGGCCCCTGTGCTAGGTACCAGACCCCGGCGTCCCTGCACGCAACACCCGTAGCCACTGCGATACCTGGGCGGCCCCTGCGCCACCTGGACTGCCACTGCACCAGGTAACAGACCCCGGCGTCACCGGGAGCCACCCTGGAAGGCATTGCGACACCTTGGCCGCCTCTGCACCATGTACGAGACCCAGGCGTCCACTTGCGCGTCCCCTGATGCCCCTTCGCCTCCTGTGCGGCCCCTGCACCAGCGGCCCATTAACCATGTACCAGACCCCGGCATCCCCCCGTGCAACCCCGAAAGTCCTTGAACACCCTGGGGGGCCGCTGTGCTGGGTACCAGACCCTGGCGTGCACCACCCCGGCAGCTCCTGCACCTCCTGGCGGCCCCTGCGCCAAGTACCAGACCCCGGGGTCCCCGAGCGAAACTCCAGAAGTCCCTGTGCCACCAGGGCGGCCTCTGCATCACATGGGCGGCCCCTGCGCAAACTGGGCGGCTCCGTGCAAGGTACCAGACCCCGGCGTCTCTTCAAGCCTCGCCGGCAGTTTCTGCGCCACCTGGGCGGCCCCTGCACCATGTACCTGACCCCGACGTCCATGCACACCACCCCAGCAGCCCCTGAGACACCTGGGCGGCCTCTGCAGCCAGTATGAGACCCCGGCGTCCAATGCGCAACCCACCACCTGGGCGACCCCTGCATCAGAAGGGCAGCTCCTGCACCACCTGGGCGGCCCCTGTGTCATGTGTCAGACCCAGGCGTCGCCGCGTGCAACCCCAGCAGTTTTGCGCCACCTGGGCGGTCACTGTGCCAGGTACCAGACACGGGCATCATCGTGTGCAAACCCGCCAGCCCCAGTGTCACCTGGGCATCCCCTGCGTCCATGGCTGGCCCCTGCGCCAAGTACAAGAACCTGCCATCCCCGCGTGCAACCGCGGAAGTCCTTGCGCCACCTGGGGTCCCCTCCTCTATATAACAGACCCCAGCAAGACACGCCGGCAGGCCCTGCTACACCTTTGGAGCCCCTGCGCTAGGTTCCCGACCCCGGCGTCCCTGCGTGCAACCCCGGAAGTCCTTGCGCCACCTGGGGGACCCTTGCACCAGGTACCAGACACTGGCGTCCTCGCGTGCAACCCCAGCAGATCCTGTGCCACCTGGGCGAACCCCTGCGTACCCTGGGAGGCCCCTGCGCAAGGTACAAGACCCAGGTTTTACCGCGCGCAATCCCAGCAGCCCCTGCGCTCCTTGGGCGACCCCAGAGTCCCCGCGTGCAACCCCAGACACCTCTGAGACACCTGGGCGGCCCCTGCGTCAGCTGGGTGGCCCCTGCGCTAGGTAGCACATGCTGGTGTTACCACGTGCCAACCCGGCAGTCCCTGCGACACCTGGGCGACCCCTGCGCCAGGTACCAGACCCCGGAGTCCAAGTACGCAACCCCGGAAGTACTTGCTCAACCTGGGGCCCCCTGTGCTAGGTACCAAACCCCTGCATCCTCACGCACAACCACGGCAATTCCTGCGCCACCTGGGCGACCCTTGCGCCAGGTACCTGACCCCGGTGTTGCCACGTGCAATCGCGGCCGGCCCTGCGACACCTGGGCGGCCACTGCGCCAGATTCCAGACCATGGCATCCTTGCGTGCAACCCCAGTATTCCCTGCGCCACCTGGGCGGCCTCGGCGCTAGGGGTCAGACCCCGGTTTTCCCGTGTGCCACCCTGCGATACCTGGGCTGCAACTGCATCACCTGGGTGGCCCCTGCACCAAGTTCCAGACGCCAGCCTTACCGCACGAAACCCTGGGAGTTCCTGCGCTCTCTGGGCGATCCCAGAGCCAGGTTCCAGACGCCGGCATCCAGGTACGCAACCCCGGCAGTTCCTGTGCCACCTGGGTGACCCCTGTGACACCTGGGCGGCCCCAGCATCACTGCGTGAAACCCGAAAGTCCTTGAGCCACCTGGCAGACCCAGTGCTAACTACCAGACACCGGCGTCACCACGTGCAACCCAGGCAGACTCTGCATCACCTGGGTGGCCCCTGCGACACCTGGGCGGCCACTGCGCCATGTATGAAACCCCGGCGTCCAAGTGCGCAACCCCGGCAACCCTGCGCCACCTGGGTTGCACCTGCGTCACCTGGGCAGCCCCTGTGCTCGGTACCAGACCCTGGCGTCACCGCGAGCCACCCTGGAAGGCCTTGTGACACCTTGGCGGCCCTTGCACCAGGTTCCAGACCCTGGCGTCCACGCGAGCCACCCCAGAAATCCCTGTGCCACCTGGGCGGCCTCTGCAACACATGTGCAGCCCCTGTGACACCTGGGCGGCCCCTGCACCATGTACCAGACCCTTGCGTACCTGCGCAAAACCCCGGCAACCCCTGTGCCACCTGGGCGACCCTAGCATCAGAAGGGCGTCTCCTGCACCACCTGGGCGGCCCCTGCACCAAGTATCAGACCCCGGCGTCACCGCGTGCAACCCCGAAAATTACTGCGCCACCTGGGCGGGCCCTGCGCCAGGTACCAGACCCCGGCATATTCGCACACTAACCCGGCAGCCCCTATGCCACCTGGGCATCCCCTGAGTCCCCTGGGCGGCCCCAACACAGGTACAAGACCCCGGTGTTACCGCACGCAACCCCGGCAGGCCCTGCGTGCCTTGGGCGACTCCTACACCAGGAACCAGATCCCAGCGTCCCCGTGCGCAACCCCGGCAACCCCTGCCAACTCGGCTGCCCCTTCGTCAGGTACCAGACCCTGCCATCCCCTCGCGCCACCCCCTCGCGCCACCCCTGCTATCACTGCAACCCTGGGAGAACCCTGAGCCAGGTACCTGACCCCGGCATCCCAGCTTGCAACCCCAGAAGGCTATGTGACACCCTGGGCGGACCCTGTGCCAGATACCAGACCCCGGCATCCTGGCGTGCAACCCCGAATATCTTTGAGCCACCTGGGGGGCCCCTGTGCTAGGTACCAGACCCTGGCGTCACCGCGAACCACCCTGGCAGGCCCTGTGCCACCTGGTGGGCCCCAGCGCTAGGTACCAGACCCCGCCGTCCCCACGTGCAACCACGGAAGTCCTTGTGCCACCTGGGGGACCCCAGCACCAGGTACCAGACCCCGGCGTCCTCGCTCGCTACCCTGGCAGTTCCTGCACCACCTGGGCGACCCCTGCACCATGTACCACACCCCAACGTCCCTGCGTGCAACCCCGAAATTCCTTGAGCCACCTGGGGGGCCCCTGTACTAGGTACCAGAACCTGGCTTCACCGAGCGCAACCCCGGCCGCCTCTGTGACACCTGGGCGGCCCCTGAGACATCTGGGTGGCCCCTACACAATGTACGGGACCCCGGCGTCCAGGTGCGCAACCCCGTCAGCCCCTGCGCCTCCTGGGCGGCCCCTTTGCCATGTACCAGACCCTGGCGCCCCCGCGCACCACCCAAACAGCCCCTGAGCCACCTGGGCGGCCTCTGCACCCGGTAAGAGACCCCAGCGTCCAATTGGCAAACTCGGCACCCCTACGTCACCTGGGCTGCACCTGCGTGACCTGTGCGGCCCCTGTGCCAAGTACCAGACCCCGGCGTCCTCACGCGCAACTCCGGAAGTCCTTGCGAAACCTGGGGTCCCCTGCGCTAGGTACCAGACCCCAGCGTCCTTGCGCACACAATGGCAGTTCCTGCGCCACCTGGGCGCCCCTGCACCAGGTACCTGACCCCAGCTACCTCCAGCGTAAACCCGGCAGGCTATGCGACACCTGGGCGGCCCGTTCGCCAGATACCAGACCCCGGAGTACCCGCGTGCAGCCCCGAAAGTCCTTGAGCACCCTGGGGGGACCCTGTGCAAGGTACCAGACCCCGGCGTCACCGCGAAACACACCGGAAGTCCTTGCACCACCTGGGGGACCCCTGAGCCTGGTACCTGAACCCGGCGCCCTCACGCGGAACCCCAGCATTTCCTTCGCCACCAGGGCGACCCCTGAGCCAGGGACAAGACCCCGGCGTCCCCGCGTGCAACACCGGCAGCCCCTGCGCCACCTGGGCGGCCCCTGCACCATATACCACACTACAGCATCCACACGTGCAACCCCGAAAGTACTTGAGACACCTGGGGGGGGCCCTGTTCTAGGTACCAGACCCCGGTGTCATCACGAGCCACCCCGTCCTGTGCCACCTGTGCGGGCCCTGTGCTAGGGGTCAGAACCGGGTGTCCCCGCATGCCAACCCAGCTGACCGTTTGCCACCTTGGCGGACCCTGCATCCCCTGGGCGGCCCCTGCACCAGTTACAAGACTCCGGTGTTACCGCGCGCAACCCCGGCAGCCCCTGCACTCCATGGGCGACCCCTACGCAAGGTACCAGACCCCGGTGTCCTCGTGCGCAACCCCGGTAGCCTCTGCGACACCTGGGCGGCCCCTGTGTCACCTGGACCGCCCCCGGGTCAGGTACCAGGCCCCGGCGTCACCGCGAGCCAAGCTGGAAGGCCCTGTGACACCTTGGCGGCCGCTGCACCATGTACAAGACCCCGGCGTCCACGTGCGCAACCCCTGATGCCCCTGCGCCTCCTGGGAGGCCACTGCACCAGGTACCAGACTCCAGCATCTTCGTGCTCAACCCCAGCAGTTCCAGCGCCACCTGGGTGACCCCTGCGGCAGGTACCTGACTCCGGCGTCCGCGTGCAAAAAACCCGGCAGCCCCTCTGCTACTGGGCGGCCCCTGAACTATGTACCAGGCCCTGGCGTCCCCGCTTGCAACCCCGAAAGTCCTTGAGCCCCATGGGGGGACCCTGTGCTAGGTACCAGACCCCGGCATCACCACAAAACACCCCGACAGCCTCTGCCACCTAGACAGCCCCTGTGCTAGAACCCGGTGTCCACGCGTGCCACAACAGCAGGCCCTGAGCCACCTGGGCGGCCTCTGCACCCGGTATGAGACCCCGGCGCCCAAGTGTGCCACCCCGGGACCCATGTGCCACCTGGGCGGCCCCTGCATCACATGAGCGGCCCTTGCACCACCTGCGTCTCCTGGACATCCCCTGCGCCAGGTACCAGACGCTGGCGTTACCGCGCGCCACCCCGGAAGTCCCTGAGCTTCCTGGGCGGCCCCTGGGCCAGGTACCAGACCCGGCATCATTGCGTGCAAACCCTGAAGCCCCTGTGTCACCTAGGCGTCACCTGCGTCGCCTGGACTGTCCCTGCGTCACGTTCAAGACCCTGGAGTTACTACGTGCAACCCTGGCAGTTCCTGCACCACCTGGGCTACCCCTGCACCATGTACCACACACCAGCGTCCCCATGTACAACCCCGAAAGTCCTTGAGACAACTGGGGGGCCAATATGCTAGGTACCAGACCCCGGCATCACCGCGCGCAACCCCGGAAGCCCCTCCGACACCTGGACAGCCCCTGCGATACCTTGGTGGCCCCTGCGCCATGTCCGAGACCCCGGCGTCCACGTGCGCAACCCCGGCAGCACCTGTGCCTCCTGGGAGGCCCTTCACCAAGTACCAGACCCCGGCGTCCCCGCGCACCACCCCAGCAGCCCCTGAGACACCTGGGCGGCGTCTGCACCTGGTACGATACCCAAGCATTCAAGTGCGCAACGCCAGCACCCCTGCGCCACATGGGCTGCACCTGCATCACCTGGGCGGCCCCTGCATCAAGTTCCAGACCCCGGCGTCCTCATGCACAAGTATGGTAGTTCTTGCGCCACCTTGGCGACCCCTGCGCCACGCATCTGACCCTGGCGTCCCCGCGTGCAACCCAGGCAGGCTATGCGACACCTGGGCGGCCCCTGCATCAGATACCAGACCCCGGCGTCCCCGCGTGCATCCCTGAAAGTTCATCACCAACCTGGGGGGCCCCTGTGCTAGGTACAAGACCCTGGCGTCACCGCGAGGCACTCCAGCAGGCTCTGGGGGGCCTCTGCGCTTAGTACCCATCCCCGGCGTCTCCGCGTGCAAACCCGTCATCCCCTGTATCACCTGGGCGTCCCCTGCGTCTACTGGGCAGCCCCTTTGCCAGGTACAAGACCTGGTGTTACCGCGAGCAACCCCGGCAGCCCCTGCGCTCCTTGGGCGACCCCTTCACAATGTACCTGACACCGGGGTCCTCACAGGCAACCCCGGCAGTTCCTGTGCCAACTGGGCGACCCCTGCACAAGGGACCTGACCCCAGCATCCCCTCGTGAAACCCCGGCATCCCCTGAGCCACCTTGGCAGCTGTACAAGACCCCGGCGTCAAAGTGCGCAACTCCGGCACCCCTGCGCCACCTGCACTGTACCTGCATCACCTGGTCGTCCCCTGCGCCAGGTACCAGAAGCTGGCATTACCGCGCAACTCCCCGGCAGTTCCTGTGCTCCCTGTGCGACCCCTGAGCCAGGTTCCAGACCCCGGCGTCCACGTACACAACCCCGGCAGCCCCTTCACCAACTGGGCGCCCCCGGTGCCGAGTACCAGACTCCGGCATGCCTGAGAGCAAACGCAGCAGCCCCTGCTTCACATGGGCGGCCCCTAACCAGCTGGGCGACCCCTGCACCAGTTATCAGACCCCGGCATCACCGCGTGTAACCCCGGCAGTTACTGTGCCACCTGGGCGACCCCTTAGACAGTTACCTGACCCCGGCGTCCCCGTGTGCAACCCGGGAAGGCTATGCGACACCTGGGCGGCCCCTGAACGATGTACCAGTCCCCAACATCCCCGCGTGTACCCGAAAAGTCCTTGAGTCCCCTGGGGGCCCCTGGGCTAGGTACCAGACCCCGGCGTCCACGTGCACAACCCCGGCAGCCCCTGCACTTCCTGGGCGGAACGTGCACCACCTGGGTGGCTCCTGCGCCAGGTACCAGATGCCGGCGTTACCGCGCACAACCCCTGCAGCCCCTGCGCTCCTTCGGCGACCCCTGCGCCAGGTACCAGACCCCGGCGTCTCCTCGGGGCACCCTGGCAGCCCCTGTGCAAAATGGGCGGCCCCTCAACATGTTCCAGAACCTGGCGTCCACGCGCGCCACCCCAGCAGCCCCTGTGCCACCTGGCAGCCCCTGCACGATGTACCTTGAGCCCCCTGGGGGCCCCTGTGCTAGGTACCAGACCCCGGCGTCCAAGTCCGCAACCCCGGCACCCCTGCGCCACCTGTGCTGCACCTGCGTCACTTGGGCGTCCCATGCGCCAGGTACCAGACCCCGGCGTCTCCTCGCGCCACCCCGGCAGCCCCTGCACCACCCGGGCAGACCCTGCACACGGTATGATACCTCGGCGTCCAAGTGCGCAACACCGGCACCCATGTGCCACCTAGGGTGCACCTGCGTCACCTGGGCAGCCCCTGCACCAGGTACCAGATGCCGGCGATACCGCACGCAACCCCGGCAGCCCCTCCGCTCCTTGGGAGACCCCTGCGCCAGGTACCAGACCCCAGCGTCCCAGCTCGCAACCCCGGTAGCCCCTGCCAACTGGGCTGCCCCTTCGCAGGTACCAGACCCCGCCATCCCAGCGCACCTCCCCGATAGTCACTGCACCACCTGGGCGGTCCCTGCTCCAGGTCCCAGACCCCGACGTCCTCGCGCGCAACCCCGGAAGTCCTTGTGCCAGCTGTGGTCCCCTGCGCTAGTTACCAGACACCGGCGTCACCGCGAGCCACCCCGGCAGGCCCTGCGACACCTTGGGGGCCCCTGCGCTAAGTATCCGTCCCCGGCTTCCCACCGTGCAACCCCAGAAGTCCTTGTGCCACCTGTGGGACACCTGCGCTAGATACCTGACCCCGGCGTCCTTGCGCGCAACCCAGGTAGTTCCTGCGCCACCTAGGCAACCCCTGTGCCAGGTGTAATAATGTACCCGAAAAAGTAATTTTTTAGCCTTGTTTTCTACCCTAGAAATAAAATTCCCTGTCTTTATTGCCCCAAGGACAAGACTAGTTCCCCAAGGATGGAAAGACCAGTTCCTGCCTCTATTGATAAACCAGTTCCTGCCTTTATTGCCCCTAAGGACAATACCCAATATATCAGTTCCTGCCCTGACCTCAGCTCCGGACAAAGCCCTAAAAACCAACCCCCACCCCTGTGTCTGACCCCCTACCCTAAACTAATCATTTTACCTCTAAATAAGGGAAAGCTTTCTGTGGTTGGCTAATTCGAACCCAAACTGCAAAAATCTGTGTCTGTAACCCCAGCTTGTTCTATAAAAAGAGAGCTGTAAGCCACACAAGGGGCTGCCATTCTAGCCTGTGCTGCTGGACGGTAGCCCCGCGGTATTAAAGTCTCGCCTTAACTGAGTTGGTGGTCTTGGAATTTCTGTTTCTCGTGCCTTGTTGAAAACCAGGGACCTTACACAGGCTTCCCCGCGTGCAAACCCGGCAGTCCCTGCACCACTTGGGCGGCCCCTGCACCATGTACCACACCCCAGCGTCCCCGTGTGCAACCCAGAAAGTCTTTGAGCCACCGGGGGGCACCTATGCTAGGTACCAGACCCTGGCGACACCGCGCTCAAACCCCGGCAGCCTCTGTGACACCTGGGCGACCCTGCAACACATGAGCGGCATCTTACAATATACGAGACCCCGGCGTCCACTTACGCAACCACAGCAGCCCCTACGCCTCCTGGGCGTCCTCTGCGCCATGTGCCAAACCACGACGTACCTGCGCGCCACCCAGCAGCCCCTGAGACACCTGGGCGGCCATTGCACCCTGTAGGAGACCGTGGCGTCCAAGTGCGCACTCCGGCACCCCTCCGCCACCTGGGCTGCACCAGCATAACCTGGGCAGCCCCTGCGTTAAGTACCATACGCCAGCGTTACCACGTGCCACCCCGGCAGTCCCTACGATCCCTGGGGGTCCCCTGCACCAGCTACCAGACCCCGGCGTCCAGATACGCAACCCCGGCAGCCCCTCGCCCCTTGGGCTCCCCTGGTTCGAAGTACCAGACCACGGCATACCTGCGCGCAACTGGAGCAGCCCCTGCGCCACCTGGGCGGCCCCTGCATCAGAAGGGCGGCTTCTGAACCACCTGGGCGGCCCCGGCGCCAGGTATCAGACCCTGGCGTCACCGCAAGCAACCCCGGCAGTTCCTGCGCCACCTGAGCGGCCCCTGCGCCAGGTACCAGACTCTTGCATCATCGTGCCCAAACCCTGGATCCCCTGTGCTACGTGGGCGTCTCCTGCGTCCCCTGGGCGGCCCCTGCGCCAGGTACAAGACCCCGGTGTCACCGCGCGCAACCCCGGCAGCCCCTGCGCTCCTTGGGCGACCCCTGCGGCAGGTAACAGATCCCGGCGTCCCCGCGCGGAACCCAGGCAGCCCCTGCCAACTGGGCTGCCCCATCGCCAGGTACCAGACCCCGCGGTCCCCGGGTGCAACCGCGGAAGTCCTTGCGCCACCTGGGGGACCCCTGAACCAAGTACCAGTCTCTGGCGTTCCCGCGCGCACCCCAAAAGTCCCTGTGCCACCTGGGTGGCTCCTGCACCATGTACCACAGCCCAGCGTCCCCGCAAGCAACCCCGAAATTCCTTGAGCCACCTGGGGGGCCCATGTGCTAGGTACCAGACCCGGTGTCACCGCGCGCAACCCCGGTAGCCTCTGCAACACCTGGGCAGCACCTACGACACCTGGGCGTCACTTGCGATATGTACGCGACCTAGGCGTCTTTGTGTGCAACCCCGGCAGCCCCTAAGCCTCCTGGGTGACCCCTGAACCAAGTACCAGTCTCTGGTGTTCCCGCGCACACCCCATAAGTCCCTGTGCCACCTGGGCGGCCTGTGCATCACATGGATGGCACCTGCCCCACCTAGGTGGCTCCTGCACTATGTACCAGACCCCAAAGACCTCGTGCTCTACCCAAGCAGCCCCTGAGGCACCTGGGCTGCCTCTGCACCCGGTACCAGACCCCGGCGATCAATTGCGCACCCCGGCCTATCTACGGCACCTCTGCTGCACCTGCGTCACCTGGGCGGCCCCCGCGCCAGGTACCAGACCCCGCATGCAACCCCGGTAGTCTCTGCACCGCCTGGGAATCCCCTGTGTCCCCTGGGAGCCCCTGTGCCTTGTACAAGACTCCGGTGTTACCACGCACAACCCATGCAGCCCCTGTGCTCCTTGGATGAACCCTGCGCCTGGTACCAGCTCCCGGCGTCCCCGCACGCAACCCCAGGTGCAGAGGCCGCCAAGGTGCCTCAGGGGCTGCTGGGGTGCTGCGCGGGGACGCCGGGGTTTGGTACTTTGCGCAGGGGCCGCCCAGGAAGTGCAGGGGCTTCCGGGGTTGTGTACATGGACGCCGGGGTCTCATATATTGTCAGTGGCCGCCCAGGTGTCGCAGGGTCCGCCCAGGTTTCGAAGAGGCTGCCAGGTTTGCGCGCAGTGATGCCGGGGACTGTTACCTAGCACAGGGGAACCCCAGGTGGCTCGAGGACTTTCGGGGTTGCACGCGGGGAAGCTGGGGTGTGGTACATGGTGCAAGGGTCGCCCAGGTGGCACAGGAACTGCCGGGATGCGACCGAGGACGCCGGGGTAAGGTACCTTGTTAAGGGTAAGGGGTCCCCCAGGTGGTACAAGGATTTCCGGGGTTGTGCGCGATGACGCCGGGGTCTGGTACCAGCGCAGGCGTTGCTCAAGGAGCACAGGGGCTGTGGGGATGCGCGCGGTAACACCGGGTTCTTGTACTTGGCGCAGGGGCCGCCCAGGGGACGCAGAGGATGCCCAGGTGGCACAGGAGCTGCTGGGTTTGAGAGCGGGAATGCTGAGGTCTGGTACCTGAAACATGGGCCGCCAAGATGGCTCAGGGACTGCTGGGGTGGCACGCGGGGACACCGGGGTCTGTTATCTGGTGCAGGGGCTGCCCACGTGGCTCAAGGACTTTCGGGGTTGCACGCGGGGACGCCGGGGTGTGGTATGTGGCACAGGGGCCAACCATATGGTGCAGGAACTGCCGGGGTTGCACTCGGTGATGCCAGGGTCTCATACCTGTAGCAGGGGCTGCCCAGGTGGTGCAGGGGCTGCCCATGTGATGCAGGGGGCGCCCAGGTGACACAGGAGCTGTTGCAGTTGCGCGCAGGCATGCCTGGGTCTGGTACTTGGCACAGGGGGCGCCCAGGTGGTGAGGGGCTGCCGGGGTTGCGTACGTGGACGCCAGGGTCTGGTACCTGGCGCAGGGGTCGCATAGGAGCGCAGGGACTGCCGGGGTGGCACGTGGTAACGCTGGCTTCTGGTACCTGGTGCAGGGGCTGCCCAGGAGACGCAGGTGAAGCCCAGGTGGCACATGAGTGCCGGTGTTGCACCACCTGGGTGGCCCCTGCGCCAGGTACCTGACCCCGGCATAATCGCGCCAAACCCGGAAGCCTCTGTGCCACCTGGGCGCCCCTGCGTCCCCTGGGCAGCCCCTGCACCAGATACAAGAACCTGGTGTTACCGCGCACAACCCCGGCAGCCGGTGCGCTCCTTGGGCAACGCCTGCGCTAAGTACCCTACCCCGGTGTCCCCGCACGAAACCCTGGCAGCCCCTGCCAACTGGGCTGCCCCTTTGCCAGGTACCAGACCCCGCTGTCCCCGCGCCACCCCGGCTGTAACTATGCCACCTGGGCGGCCCCTGCGTCAGGTACCAAATCCCGGCATCCCCGCGCGCAAACCCGGCAGCCCCTGTGCCACCTGGGCATCCCCTATGTTCCCTGGGCCGCCCCAGAGCCAGGTTCAAGACCCCGGTGTTACCGCGGGCAACCACGTCAGCCCATGTGCTAATTGGGCGAACCCTTCTCCAAATACCACACCCGGCATCCCCGCGTGCAACCCCGGCAGTCCCTGCCATCTGGGCTGCCCCTTCGCTAGGTTCCAGACCCCGCTGTCCCCGCGCGCCACCCCAGCAGTCTCTGCGCCACCTGGGCATTCCCTGCGCCAGGTACCAGACCCCGGCGTCCTCGCGCGCAACCCCGGAAGTCCTTACACCACTGGGCAGCCCCTGCAACAGGTACCACACCCCAGGGTTCCCGTGTGCAACCCCGAAAGTCCTTGAGTCACCTGGGGGGCCCTGTGCTAGGTACCAGACCCCGGAGTTACCATGCGCAACCCCGGCTGCCTCTGCGACACCTGGGAGGCCCCTGCGACAATTGGGCAGCCTCTGTGCCATGTAGAGACCCCGACGACCACGTGTGCAACCCCGGCAGCCCCTGCATCTCCTGGGCGGCCCCTGTGCCAAGTACCAGACCCGGGAGTTCCCGCGCGCCACCCAAGAAGTCCTTGAGACACCTGGGCGGACTCTGCACCCGTTAAGAGACATCGGTGTCCAATTGCACAACGCCGGCTCCCCTACTCCACCTGCGTTGCACCTGTGCTACCTGGGCGGCCCCTCGCCAGGTACCAGACCCCGGCATCCCCGCGCACAAACCGGGCATCCCCTGTGCCACCTGGGTGTCCCCTTCGTCCCCTGGGCGGCCCCTGCGCCAGGTACAAGACCCCGTTGTTACTGCTCATAACCACAGAAACCCCTGAGCCACCTTGGTGGCTGCTGCATGTGGTAGGAGACCCCGGTGTCCAAGTGCGCAACCCCTGCAACCCTGCACCACCTGGGCTGCACCTGCGTCACCTGCGAGGCCCCTGCGACAGGAACCAGACACCAGCGTCCACATACCTAACCCCGGCAGCCCCTCTCCACCTGGGTGCCCCTGGTGCCAAGCACCATACCCCGGCATGCCTGAGAGCAACCGCATCAGCCCCTGTGCCACATGGGCAGCTTCTGCATTACATGGGCGGCCCCTCCACCAACTGGGCGGCCCCTGGGCCAGATATCAGAACCCGGCATCACCACGTGCATCCCCAGCAGTTACTGCGCCATCTGGGTGGCCCCTGCGCCAGGTACCAGACCCCGGCATCATCGCGCGCAATCCCGGCAGCCCTTGTGCCACCTGGGCGTCCCCTGCATCCCCTGGGTGGCCCCTGCGACAGGTCAAGACCCCGGTGTTACCGCGCGCAACCCCGGCTGTCACTGCACCTCCTGGGGTCCCCTGCGCCATGTGCCTGACCCCGGTGTCCCCGCGAGCAACCCATGCAGTCTCTGCGCCACCTGGTCGGTCCCTGCACAATGTACCAGACCCCGGCGTCCCTGCACGCCATCGCAGAAGTCCATGTGCACCTGGGCGGCCCCTGCAACACATGGGCCGCCCATGCGCCTCCTGGGTGGCTCCTGCACCATATACCAGACCCAGGCTTCCCCGCGCGCAAACCAGGCAGCACCTGTGTCACCTGGGCATCCCCTGCGTCTCCTGGACGGCCCCTGTGCCAGGTAGAAGACCCTGGTGTTACCGCCTGCAACCCAGGCAGCCCCTGCGCTCCTTGAGCGACCCCTACGCCAGATACCATACCCCGGCATCCCGGCACGCAACCCCGGTAGCCTCTGCAATACCTGGGCGGCCCCTGCGTAACCTGGGTGCCCCCTGCGCCAGGTACCAGACCCCGGCGTCACTGCAAGCCACCCTGGAAGGCCCTCCAAAACGTTGGTGGAACCTGCACCAGGTATCAGACCCTGGCGTCCCCGCGCGCCACCCCTGAAGTCCCTGTGCTACCTGGGTGGCCCCTGAATCAGAAGGGCGGCTCCTGCACCACCTGGGCAGCCCCTGCGCCAGGGACCTGACCCAGGCGTCCCTGCGCGCAACCCCGGTAGGCCCTGCGATACCTGGGTGGCCCCTGCGCCAGACACCAGACCACGGCGTCCCAGCGTGCAACCAAGAAAGTCCTTGAGCCACCTGGGGGGCCCCTGTGCTAGGTACCAGACCCCGGCGTCACCGCGAGCCACCCCGGCATGCCCTGTGCCACCTGGGCGGCCCCTGAGCCAGACAAATGACCCCAGTGTCCCCGCGTACCACCCCAGCAGTCCCTGCGCCACCTTGGCGGCCCCTGTGCCAGGTACCAGACCCCGGCAACCCCGAGCGTAAACCTGGTAGCCCCTGTGCAACCTGGGCTTCCCTTGCATCCCCTGGGCAGCCCCTGCGCCAGGTACAAGACCTCAGTGTTACTGTGCGCAACCCTGGCAGCCCCTGAGCCACCTTGGTGGCCTCTGCACCAGGTTCGAGACCCTGGCGACCAAGTGCGCAACCCCGGCACCCCTGCACCACCTGGGCTGCACCTGCAGCACCTGGGCGGCCCCTCCGCCGGATACTGCGACGGACCAGCTTAGCCGGAGAGCAGAGACCGACGGAACAGGGGTCTCGGGATTGTGGGCAAGGAGTCGGCGATGAGTGACAAACAGACACAACTCAAGGAGGTTGCATCTGAGTGTATTTTGCAAAGATTTAGGCAAGGATTTTATACACAATGATTAAGGAAACAAAATACATCAGCTGATTGTTCATGCTTGTGGTTTATACAATCTTAATGTTTTTTTAAGAAATAACAGTGCAAAGTTATGAGAGCAGATACTCGTCAGAGCATACATGATGTTTGGCATAATGTTGTGGGCGGCTGCTAGACGTAACAGTGCAAATCGTCAGAGCATACGTTTCATTTGGCATAATGCCGTGGGCGGCTGCTGGACATAGTTTTGGCACTAGACTAACTATGATGAGAACTGGGGTTATGGCTACAGGGCAAGAGTTCAAAGCTTAACATAGTGCCTTTTATCGCTCTTTTACTATAAACTTTTATAATTTTCTTTGTTCTAAATTTCTAAATCTTTTTAAAACCATCTTCAAAATCATATCCATGAAGTTTCCACAAAAGGTTCTTTCTGTTGTTAACTCATCTACAACTGTCCTTGAGCCTTTCTCTTCTGGGCTAATCTAAGCAAGAGTGCGGGAGTGTTCTGGGCCAAAGTTACATTGTTATGAGTTTGACTTCCTGGGAAAGATTCGTCTGTTTTACTCATAGGGCACAGTTGATAATTTGGAGAAGAACACTGTACTCACTGAGCCATATCTATTAAAGATTAAGAGAATCATTGACAAGAAGGTTACAGCAAAGAGAGGAGAATACAGAGGATTTTTGCCAGGCCATCTTCCTTTTCCGCCTGCACCTAGGAGTCATGTCCCCTAGGTGGGTGAGGTCACTGGCACCTCCTGGATCAAAGAACAATCAAGTCTCTCCTCAGATAGTCTTCAGCTATAGAAATGTATAGCACTTTTAATAAGTCTTAGTCGTCCTGTTTGGCAAAGCTTATACCTCTCAAGGCTGTGTTTGCATCTATGAGCCTGAAGCCAAAGAAATGGCTCCCCACAGGGTACCTGATGCCAGCGTTACCGTGCACCACCCGGGCAGTCCCTGCGCTCCCTGGGCGACCTCTGCGCCAGGTGCCAGACCCCGGCATCCACGTATGCAACCCCGGCAGCCCCACGCCACCTGGGTGTCCCCAGTGCCAATAACCAGACCCCGACATGCCTGCGAGCAAGCGCATCAGCCCCTGCGACACTTGGGCAGCCCCTGCGACAGGTATCAGACCCTGGCGTCACCGCGTGCAACCCCGGCAGTTTTGCACCACCTGGGCAGCCCCTACTTAAGGTAGTAGACCCCGGCATCATCACGCGCAAACCCGGTAGCCCATGTGCCACCTGGGCGTCCTCTGCGTCCCCTGGCCGGACCCTGCGCCAGGTACAAGACCCCGGTGTTACCGCGCGCAACCCCGGCAGCCCCTGCCAACTGGGCTGCCCCTTCTCCAGGTACCAGACCGCGCCATCCCCGCGTGCAACCGCGGAAGTCCTTGTGCCACCTGGGGGACCCCTGCGCCAGGTTCCTGACCCCGGCTTTCTCTTGCGCAACCCCGGCAGTTACTGCGCCACCTGGGCGATCCCTGCACCATGTACCACACCCCAGCATCCCCACGTGCAACCCTGAAAGTCCTTGAGCCACCTGGGGGGCCCCTGTGCTAGGTACCAGACTCCGGCGTCACCGTGCGCAACCCCGGCAGCCTCTGCGACACCTGGGCGGTATCTGCGACACCTGGGCTGCCCCTGCGCCATGTATGAGACCCCGACGTCCACGTGCGCAACCCCGGAAGTCCTTGTGCCACCTGTGGTCCCCTGTGCTAGATAACAGACCCTAGCGTCCTCGTGCGTAACCCTGGCAAGGTATGCGACACCTGGGCAGCCCCTCCGCCAGATACCAGACCACGGCGTCCCCGAGTGCAACCCTGAAAGTCCTTGAGCCACCTGGGGGGCTCCTGTGCTAGGTACCAGACCTCGGCGTAACAGTGAGCCACACCTGCAGACCCTGAGACAACTGTGGTGCCCCTGCACTAGGTACCAGTCCCCAGCATCCCCGCGTGCAACCCGGGAGTCTTTGCGCCACCTTGGGGACCCCTGCGCCAGGTACCTTACCCCAGCGTCCACAAGTGCAACCACGGCAGCCCCTGCGCATCCTTGGCGTTCCCTGCGTCAATTACCACACCCCGGCGTACCTATGCACCACCCCAGCAGCCCCAGAGCCACCTTGGCCGCCTCTGCACCCTGTACGAGACCGCGGCGTCCAAGTGGGCAACCCTGGCACCCCTGTGCCACCTGGGCAGCACCTGCATCACCTGGGCTGCACTTGCATCAACTGGGCGGCCCCTGTTCCAAGTACCAGACGCTGGCGTTACCGCGCGCCACCCCGATACTCCCTGTGCTGCCTGGGCGATCCCTGCACCAGGTACTAGACACCGACGTCCAGGAACGCAACCCCGGCAGCCCCTTGCTACCTGGCGCCCCCGGTGTCAAGTACCAGATAACGGCATACCTGCGTGCAACGGCAGCAGCCCCTGCGCTTCCTGGGCGGCCCCTGCATCAGAAGGGCGGATCCAGACCACCTGTGCGGAATCTGCGCCAGGTATTAGGCCCCGGATCACCGCGTGCAAACACGGGATTTCCTGCAACACCTGGGAGGCCCCTGCGCCAGGTACCAGACTCCGGCATCACCTGGGCATCCCCTGCTTCCCCTGGGCGGTCCTAGCACCAGGTACAAGACCCCGGTGTTACCAAGTGCAACCCCGGGAGCCCCTGCGCTCCTTGGGCGATGCCTGCGCCAGGTACCAGATCCCGACGTCCCCGCGCGCAACCCCGGCAGCTCCTGCCAACTAGGCTGCCCCTTCACCAGGTACCAGACCCCGCCGTCCCCGCGTGAAAACGCGGAAGTACTTGCGCCACCTGCGGGACCCCTGTGCCAGGTACCTGACCCCAGAGTCCTCGAGCGCAACCTCGGCAGCCACTGCGCCACTGGGAGGCCCCTGAACCATGTACCAAACCCCGGCGTCCGAAAGTCCTTGAGCCCCCTGGGGGTCCCTGTGCTCGGCACCAGACCCCGTCGTCCACGTGCGCAACCCCGGCAGCCCCTACACCTCCTTGGCGGCCCCTGCGCCATGTACCAGACCGCGGCGTCCCCGAGCACCACCCCAGAAGTCCCTGTACCACCTAGGCAGCCTCTGTATCACATGGGCGGCCCCTGTGCCAACTGGGTGGCTACTGTGCCATGTACCAAACCCCGGCGTCTCCTCGTGCCACGTTGGCAGTCCCTGCGCCACCTGGGCGGCCCCTGCACCATGTACCAAACCCCGGCGACCACGCGCGCCACCGCAGCAGCCCCTGAACCACCTGGGCGGCTTCTGCACCTGGTATGAGACCCCGGCGTCCCAGGGCGCAACCCCGGCACCCATGTGCCATCTGAGCTGCACCTGCGTCACCTGGGCGGCCCCTGTGCCAGGTACCAGACCCTGGTGTTACCGCGCGCCACCCCGGCAGTCCCTGTGCTCCCTGGGTGACCCTTGCACCAGCTACCAGACCCCGTGTCCCCACGCGCCAACCCAGATGTCCCTGTGCCACCTGGGGGGCCTCTGCATCACATGGGCAGCCCCTGCTCCACCTGGGCGGCTCCTGCACCATGTAGCATACCCCGGCGTCTGAGCGCGCCACTCCAGAGGCCCTGAGCCACCTGTGCGGCCTCTGCCCCCAGTAGGAGACCTCAGCGTCCAAGTGCGCAACCCTGGCACCCCTGCGCCAACTAGGCTGCACCTGTGTCACTTGGGCGGCCCCTGCTCCAGGTACCAGATCCCCGCATCCCCTTGCCCAAACCAGTGAGCCCCTGTGCCACCAGGGCGTCTCCTGCGTCCCCTGGCGGCCCCAGCGCGTGGTAAAATACGTCGGTGTTACCGCGCACAACCCCGGCATCCCCTGCGCTCCTAGGGCGACCCCTGGATCAGGTACCAGACCTGGCACCCCTCACGCAACCCCGGAAGCACCTGCCATCTGGGCTGCCCCTTTGCCAGGTACCAGACCCCGCCGTCTCCGCGCGCCACCCCAGCAGTCACTGCGCCACCTGGGCGGTCCCTGCGCCAGGTACCAGACCCCGCCGTCCTCGCGCACAACCCTGGAAGTCTTTTCACAACCTAGGAGCCGCCTGCGCTAGGTACCAGACCCCGGCGTCCTTGTGCACAACCATGGCAGTTCCTGGGCCACCTGGGCGACCCCTGCTCCAGGTACCTGATCCCGGCGTCCCCACGTGCAACCCCGAAAGTCCTTGAGCAACCTGGGGGCCCTGTGCTAGGTACCAGACCCCGGCTTCAAAGCGAATCATCCTGGCATGCCCTGCGACACCTGGGCGGACCCTGCGCCAATACCAGACCCCGCCGTCCACGCATGCAACCCCGGCAGTCCCTGCGCCACCTGGGCGGCACCTGCGCTAGGGATCAGTCCCCGGTGTCCCCGTGTGCCACCCCAGCAGTCCCTGTGCCTCCTTGGCGGTCCCTGCGTCATGTACAAGACCCCGGCATCCCCGCGCGAAAACCCGGCAACCCCTGTGCTACCTAGGTGTTTCCTTGCATCCTCGGGGTGGCCGTTGCGCCAGGTAAAATACCCCGGTGTTACCGCACGCAACCCCAGCAGCCCCTGCAATCCTTGGGCAACCCCTGCGCCAGGTACCAGACCCCGGCGTTCTCACGTGCAAAAATAGAAGTCCGTGCGCCATCTGGGGTCCCCTGCGCTATGTACCAGACCCCGGGGTTCTCGCGCACAAAAATAGCAGTTCCTGCGCCACCTGGGCGACCCCTGCGCCAGGTACGTGACCCCGGCTTCCACTTGCACAACGCCAGCAGGCTATGCGACACCTGGGCAGCCATTGCACCAGATACCAGACCAAGCGTCCTCGCGCGCAACCCCGGCATTTCCTGCGCCACCTGGGCGACCCCTGCGACAGGGACCTGACCCCGGCATCCCGGCGTGCAACCCCGAAAGTCCTTGAGGCACCTGGGGGGCCCTGTGTTTGGTACCAGACCTGGTGTCACCGCGAGCCACCCTGGAAGGCCCTGCACCACCTGGGCTGTCCCTGCACCACATACCAGACGCCGGAGTCCCAGCGTGCCACCCCGGCAGTCACTACACCACCTTGGCGTCCAAGTTTCCAACCTTGGCAGTCATGAGCCACCTGGGCTGCACCTGCATCACATAGGCGGCCCCTACGCCAGGTACCAGACCCCAGGCATCCCCGCGCGCAAACCTGGCAGCCCCTGTGCCACCTGGGCGTCCCCTGCGTCCCCTGCAGCAGGTACAAGACCCTGGTGATACCGCGCGCAACCCTGGCACCCCTGCGCTCCTTGGGCGACCCCTGCACCAGGTACCAGACCACGCCGTCCCTGCGCGCAACCCCAGCAATCACTGCACCACCTGGGCGGTCCCTGCACTAGGTACCACCCCAGCGTCCCCGCGTGCAACCCCGAAATTCCTTGAGCCACATGGGGGGCCCCATTGCTAGGTACCAGACTCCGGCTTCACCATGTACAACCCCGGAAGACTCTGCTACACCTGGTTGGCCCCTGCAACACATGGGCAGCCCCTGCTCACGTACCAGACGCCGGCGTAACCACTCGCCACCCTGCCAATCCCTGCGCTCCCTGGGCGACCCCTGCACCAGGCACCTGACGCCGGCATAACTGCGCGCAACCGCACCAGCCCCTCTGCCACCTGGTCTGCCCCTGCATCACATGGGCGGCCCCTTCACCACCTGGGCGGCTTCTTCACCACGTACCAGACCCCGGCATCCCCAAGAGCAACCCCTGCATCTCCTGCCAACTGGGCTGCCACTGCGCCAGGTACCAGACCCCGGTGTCCTCGAACGTAACCCCGGAAATCATTGCGCAACCTGGGGGCCCCCTGTTCTAGGTAACAGACCCCGGCGTCCTCGCGCACAACCATGGCAGTTCCCCACGTGCAACCCCTAAAGTCTTTGAGCAACCTGGGGGGCCCTGTGCGAGGTACAAGACCCCGGCTTCAAAGCGAAACACCCCAGCAGGCCCGCGCCACCTGGGCGGCACCTGAGCTATGGGTCAGTCCCGGTTGTCCCCGCGTGCCACCCCAGAAGTCCCTGCACATCCTTGGCAGCCCCTGTGCCAGGTACAAGACACTGGCATCCCCACGCGCAAACACGGCAACCCCTGTGCAACCTAGGCATCCCCTGCTTCCCCTGGGCGGCCCCTGCGCCAGGTAAAAGACTCCGGTCTTACAGCGTGCAACCCCGGCAGCCCCTGTGCTCCTTGGATGACCCCTGCGCCAGGAACCAGACCCCGGCGTTCTCGCGTGCAACCCCAGAAGTCCATGCGCCACCTGAGGTCCCCTGCACTAGGTAACAGACCCCGGCGTCCTCCCGCACAACAGTGGAGGTACCTGGGCCACCTGGGCGAACCCTGCGCCAGGTACCTGACCCCGGTGTCCCCGCCAGCAACCCCAGCAGGCTGTGTGACAACTGGGCGGCCCCTGCGCCAATTACCAGACCCCGGCGTCCTCGCGCGAAACCCCGGCATTTCCTGTGCCAACTGGGTGACCCCTGCGCCAGGGACCTGAACCCGGCCTCCCCACGCAGAACCCCGGCAGGCCCTGCGACACCTGGGCGGCCTCTGCGCTAGATACAAGACTCCGGCGTCCCCGCGTGCAACTCCGAATGTCCTTAGCCACCTGGGGGGCCCTGTGTTAGGTACCAGACCCGGTGTCTCCATGAGCCACCCAGGCACGCCCTGCGCCACCTGGGCGGTCCCTGTGCCATATACCAGAACCCGGTGACCCCGCGTGCCACCCCGGCAGTCCCTGCTCTCCCTGATCGACCCCTGCGCCAGGTGCCAGACCCCAGCATCCACGTACGCAACCCCGGCCTCCCCTCACCACCTGGGTGCCCCCGGCACCATGTACCAGACCTCGGCATGCGAGAGAGCAACCGCAGCAGTCCCTGCGCCACTTGGGCGGCTCCTGCGTTACATGGGCGGCCTCTGTACCACCTGGGCGGCCCCTGCATCACATGGGCATCCCCTGTGCCAGGTATCAGACCCCGGCATCACCGCGTGCAACCCCGGCAGCCCCTGCGCACCATGGGCAACGCCTACGCCAGGTACCAAACCCCGGAGTCCTCGCGCACAACCCCAGCTGTCACTGCACCACCTGGGGTACCCTGCACCAGGTACCTGACCCCGGCGTCACCGCGTGCAACCCTGGCAGCCTCTGGGACACCTGGGCGGCCCCTGCGACACCTGGGCGGCCCCTGCGCCATGTACGAGACCCCGGCGTCCACTTGTGCAACCCCGGCAGCCCCTGCGCCTCCTGGGCAGCCCCGGCACCAAGTACCAGACCCCGGCATCCCCGAGAGCCATCCCAGAAGTCCCTGTAACACCTGGGAAGCCTCTGCATCACATGGGCGGCCCCTGCGCCACCTGGGCGGCTCTTGCACAATGTACTTGACCCCGGCTTCCACGCGCGCTATCCCAGATGTCCCTGTGCTACTTGGACGGCCACTATATCACATGGGCGTCCCCTGCGCTACCTGGGCAGATCCTGCACTATTTACCAGTTCCCGGCATCCACGTGTGCCACTCCAGAGGCCCTGAGCCATCTGGGCGGCCTCTGCCTCCGGTACGAGACCACGGCGTCCAAGATCACAACCTCGGCACCCCTGAGCCACCTGGGCTGCACCTGCATCACATGGGCGGCCCCTGCGTCAGGTACCAGACCCCAGCATCCCCATGTGCAAACCCGGCAGCCACTGTGCCACCTGGGCGTCCTCTGCGTCCCCTGGGCGGCCCCTGCACCAGGTACAAGATCCCGGAGATACCGCGCTCAACCCCGGCAGCCCCTGGGCTCCTTAGGCGACCCCTGCGCCGGGTACCAGACCCCGCGTTCCTGTGCGCAACCCTGGCAGCCCCTGCCATCTGGGCTGCCCCTTCGCCAGGTCCAGACCCTGCCGTCCCTGCGCGCAACCCCAGCAGTCACTCCACCACCTGGGCGGTCCCTGCGCTAGGTACCAGACCCCAGAGTCCCCGCGTGCAAACCCGAAAGTGCTTGAGCCACCTGGGGGGCCCCTTTGCCAGGTTCCAGACCCCGACTTGACCGCGTGCAACCCCGGCAGACTCTGCAACACCTGTTTGGCCATTGCGACACCTGGGTGGCCCCTGTGCCACGTGCCAGACGCCGGCATAACCGCGCGCCCCCCCGGCAGACCCTGCGCTCCCTGGTCGACAACTGTGCCAGGTACCAAACCCCGGCGTTCATGTACGCAACCCTGGCAGCCCCTCACCACCTGGATGCCCCCTATGCCAAGTACCAGACCCCGGCATGCCTGCTCGAAACCGCAGCAGCCCCTGTGCCACCTGAGCTGCCCCTGCATCACATGGGCAGCGCCTGCACCACCTGGGCAGCCCCTGCACCAGGTACCAGACCCCGGCGACCCTGCGTGCAACCCAGAAAGTCCTTGAGCCACCTGGGGGGGCCCTGTGCTAGGTTCAAGACCCCGGCGTCACCACGAAACACCGGCAGGCCCTGCGTCACCTGTGCGGCCCCTGCATCAGATACCACACCCCGGCATCCCTGCGTGCAACCCCAGCAGTCCCTGCACCACCTGGTTGGCCTCTGTGCTAGGGGTCAGACCCCGGTTTCCCAGCGTGCCACCATGTCAGGCCCTGCACCACCTGGGCGGCCCCTACGCTAGTTACCAGACCCCGCCGTCGCTGCGCGCCACCCCGGCAGTCACTGCGCCACCTGGACGCCCCCTGAGCAACGTACCAGGCCCCGGCATACACGCTCGACACCCCATCAGCCCCTGAGCCACCTGGGCGACCTCTGCACCCGGTATGAGACCCGGCGTCCAAGTGCGCAACCCCGGCACCCATGTGCCATCTGGGCTGCACTTGCATCATTTGGGAGGCCCCTGCACCAGGTACCAGATGCCGGCATCTCCTCGCGCCACCCCTGCAGCCCCTTGCCACCTGGGCGACCCTGTGCCAAGTACCAGACCCCGGCATCATCGCACTCAAACCCGTCAGCCCCTGTGCCACCTGGGCGTCGTCTGCATCCCCTGGGTGGCCCCTGCGACAGGTATAAGACCCCGGTGTTACCGCGCGCAACCCCGGCTGGCACTGCACCAGGAACCATACCCCAGCATCCCCGCGGGCAACCCCGAAAGTCCTTGAGCCACATGTGTGGCCCCTGTGCTAGGTACCAGACCCCCGGGTAACCGCGCGCTACCCCGGCAGCCTCTGCGACACCTGGGCGTCCCCTGCGACACCTGGGCGGCCCCTGCGCCATGTATGAGACCCCGGCGTCCACGTGCGCAACCCCGGCAGCCCCTACGCCTCCTGGGCAGCCCCTGCACCATGTACCACACCCCAGCATCCCCGCGTGCAACCACAAAAGTCCTTGAGCCACATGCGTGGCCCCTGTGCAAGGTAACAGACCCGGGCGTTACCGCTCGCAACGCCGGCAGCCTCTGTGACACCTGGGCGGCCACGGCACCATGTACGAGAACCCGGCGTTCACGAGCGCAACCCCGGCAGCCCCTGTGCCTCCTGGGTGGCCCCTGCGACAAGTACCAGACTCCGGCTTCCCCATGCGCCACTCCAGCAGCCCCTGAGCCACCTGGGCGGCCTCTGCACCCGGTACGAGACCCCGTGCCATCCCAGCTGTCCCTGCACCACCTTTGCGGCCCCTGCGTCCCCTTGGTGTCCCCTGCACTTGGTACAAGTCCCCGGTGTTACCGCACGTAACCCCGGCACCCCCTGCCTTCCTTGGGCTGCTGCGGTTGCGCACAGGTATGCCGGGGTCTGGTACTTGGAACCGGGGGCTCCCAGGTGGCGAGGGGCTGCCAGGGTTGTGTACATGTACGCCGGGTTCTGGTACCTGTCGTAGGGGTCGCCCAGGGAGCGCAGGGACTGCCAGGGTGGCGCGCGGTGACGCTGGCGTCTGGTACTTGGAGCAGGGGCCGCCCAGGTGATGCAGGTTCAGCCCAGGTGGCGCAGGGGTGCCGGGGTTGTGCACTTGGTCGCCAGGGTCTTGTTCTGGGTGCAAAAGCCGCCCAGGTGGCTGAGGGGCTGCTGGGGTGGCGCACAGTGACGCCGGCGTCTAGTACTTGGTGCAGGTGCCACCCAGGAGACGCAGAGTCTGCCGGGGTTGCGCACGTGGACGTCGGGGTATCATATATTGTCAGTGGCTGCCCAGGTGTCACAGGGGCACCCCAGGTGTCGCAGGGCCTGCCGGGGTGGCTCGAGGTTATGCCGGGGCCTGGTAACTAGCACAGGAGTCCCCCAGGTGGCTCAAGGACTTTCGTGGTTGCACACAGGGACACCGGGGCGGGGTCTGGTACATGGTGCAGGGGCCGCCCAGGTGGCACAGGGACAGCAGGCGTGACGCAAAGAGCTGCCCAGTTGGCGCAGGGGCCACCCATGTGATGCATAGGCCGCCCAGGTGGCACAGGGACTTCTGGGTTGGCGCGCGGGGACGCCGGGGTCTGGTACTTGGCGCAGGGGCTGCCAAGGAGGTGCAGGGGCTGCCGGGGTTGCGCACGTGGACGCCGGAGTCTGGTACCTAGCACAGGGGCCATTCAGGGGGCTTAAGGACTTTCCGGATTGCAGGCGGGAACGCCGGGGTCTGGTTACATTGTTCAGGGGCCTCCCAGTGGCACAGGGGCTGCCGGGGTTGTGCGCGGGGATGCCGGAGTCAGGTACCAGGCGCAGGGGTCGCCCAGGTGGCTCTGGAACTGCCATTTTTGTGAGAGAACGCCGGGTTCTGATACCTAGCACGGAGACCCCAGGTGGCGCAAGGACTTCCGGGGTTGCGCGCGAGGATGCAGGGGACTCGTACCTGGCGCAGGAGCTGCCCAGGTGGCTCAGAGACAGCCAGGGTGGCGCGGGAGGACAGCGGTGTCTGGTACTTGGTGAAGGGGCAGCCCAGTTGTCAGGGGCTGTGGGAGTTGCTCGTGGGGACGCTGGGGTCTGGTACCTGGCGCAGGCATCACCCAAGGAGTGCAGCGGCTGCCGGGGTTGCGCGCGGTAACACCGGGATCTTGTACCTGGGGCAGGGTCCACCCAGGGGACACAAGTAACACCCACATTGCACAGGGGCTTTCGGATTAGCGCGCGGGGATGCCGGGGCTGTTACCTGGTGCAGGGGACGCCAAGGTGGAGCAGGGACTGCTGGGGTGGCACGCGGGGACACCTGGGTCTGGTATCTGATCTGACGCAGGGGCCGCCCAGGTGGCGCAGGGCCTGCCGGGGTGGCTCGCGGTGATCCCGGGTCTGGTACCTAGTACGGGGGCCCCCCAGTTTGCTCAAGGACTTTTGGGTTGCCCGCAGGAACGCCGGGGTATGGTATCTGGCGCAGGGGCCGACCAGGTGGTGCAAGAAGTGCCGGGTTTGCACGCAGTGACTCCGTGGTCTGATACCTAGCGCAGGGGCTGCCCAGGTGGTGCAGGTGTCACCCATGTAATGCAGGGGCTGCCCAGGTTGCCCAGGGTCTGCTGCGGTTATGCACAAGCATGCCGGGGTCTGGTACTTGGCACAGTGGGCGCCCAGTGGCGAGGGGCTGCCGGGGTTGCGTACTTGGACGCCGGGGTCTGGTACCTGGCGCAGGGGTTTCCCAGAGAGTGAAGGGACTGCCGGGGTGGCGCGCGGTAACACCGGCGTCTGGTACCTGGCTTAGGCATGTGGGGAAGCTGGGGTCTGGTACCTGGCGCAGGGGCCGCCCAGGTGACCCAGGTGCAGCCCAGGTGGTGCAGGGGGGCCTGGATTGCGCACTTCGATGCCGGGGTCTCGTACCAGGTGCAGAGGCCACCCAGGTGGCTCAGGGGCTGCTGGGGTGGCGCACGGAGACGCCGGGGTCTGGTACTGGCGCAGGGGCTACCCGGTGGCACAGGGGCTGCATGGGTGGCTCGAGGACACGCCAGAGTCTGGTACCTGTCACAGGAGCCGCCCAGGTGGCACATGGGCTGCCCATGTGATGCAGTGGATGCCCAGGTGGCACAGGGAATTCTGGGGTGGTGCGCGGGGACGCTGGAATTTGATATTTGGTGCAGGGGCCTCCCAGGAGGTGCAGGGGCTGCCGAGGTTGCCCACGTGGATGCTGGGGTCTGGTACCTAGCACGGGGGCCCCACAGGGGGCTCAAGGGCTTTCAGAGTTGCACGCAGGGACGCCGGTGTCTGTACATGGTTCAGGGGCCGCCCAGGTGTCGCAAAGCCTGCCGGGCTTGCGCGCAGGGACACCGGGGTAAGGTACCTGGTGCAGGGGTCACCCAGGTGGCGCAGGAAATGTCATTGTTGTGCGCAAGGACACTGGGTCTGGTACCTAGCGCAAGGGACTCCAGGTGATGCAAGGACTTCCGGGGTTGCGCGCGAGGACGCCGGTGTCTGGCTCAGGGGCCTCCCAAGTGGCGCAGGAACTGCCAGGGTGGTGCGCGGTAACACCGGCGTCTGGTAGCTGGCGCCTGGGCCGCCCATGTGAAGCAGGAGCAGCCCAGGTGGTTCAGAGGTGCTGGGGTTGCGCACTTGGGTGCCAGGGTCTGGTACCGGGTGCAGAGGCCGCCCAGGTGTCTCAGGGTCTGCTGAGGTTGTGTGCGTGGACGCCAGGGTCTGGAACATGGTGCAGGAGCTGCCCAGGTGGCGCAGGGGCCGCCCATGTGAAGCAGAGGATCCAAACGTGGCGAGGGGCTGCCGGGGCTGTGTACATGGACGCCGGGGTCCAGTCCGTGGCGCAGGGGTCGCCCAGGACCCGCAGGAATTGCCGGGGTTGCGCGCAAGGATGCCTGGGTCAGGTACCTTGTGCAGGGGTCCCCCAGGTGGCGCAAGAACTTCCGGGGTTGCACATGCGGACGCCGGAGACTGGAATTTAGTGGAGGGGAGCCCAGGTTTCGCAGGACCTGCCGGGGTGGCTGGCGGTGACGCCGAGGTCTGGTACCTAGTACAGGGGGCCCACAGGTGGCTCAAGGACTTTTGGGGTTGCACGCGGGGACTCCGAGCTCTGGTATCTGACGCAGGGGCCGCCCAGGTGTCGCATATCCTGCCGGGGTTGCGCGCAGGGACTATGGGGTCATGTCCAGACGCAGGGGTCGCCGAGGTGGCATAGGAACTGCCATTGTCGTGCACGAGGACGCCGGGGTCTGGTACCTAGAGCAGGGGACCCCAGGTGGCACAAGGACTTCCGGGTTTGCGCGCGAGGACGCCGGGGTCTGGTATCTGGCGCAGGGTCCGACCAGGTGGTGCAGGAACTGCTGGGGTTGCACACGGTGACGCCGGGGTCTGATACCTGGCGCAGTGGCCGCCCAGGTGGTGTAGGGGCCGTCCATGTGATGCAGGGGCCACCCAGGTGATGCAGGTGCAGCCCAGGTGGTGCAGCGGTGCCAGGGTTGTGCTCGGGGCGCCGGGGTCTCGTACCAGGTGCAGAAGCTGCCAAGGTGGGATAGGGCCTGCTGGGGTGTTTCGCGGTGAAGCTGGGGTCTGCTACCTAGCACAGGGCCCCCAGGTGGCTCAATGTCTTTCGGGGTTGTTCGCGGGGACGCCGGGGTCAGGTACCTGGTGCAGAGGTCGCCCAGGTGGCGCACAAACTGCCGTGGTTGTGCGCGTGGACGCCGGGGTCTGGTACCTAGTGCAGGGTGCTCCCAGGTGGCGCAAGGACTTCTGGAGTTGTGCTCGAGGACTCTGGGGTATGGTACCTGGCGCAGGGACAGCCCAGGTGGCGCAGTGACTGCTGGGGTTGCGCGCGGATACGGCGGTGTCTGGTACCTGGAGAAGGGGCAGCCCAGATGGAAGGGGCTGCCGAGGTTGTACGCGGGGACGCCGGGTCTGGTACCTGGCCCAGGGGTCGCCCAAGGGGCGCAGGGGCTGCCGGAGCTGCGCGCGGTATCACCGGGGTATTGTACCTAGTGCAGGGGATGCCCAGGGGACGCAAGGGACGCCCAGGTGGCACAGGAGCTGCTGGGTTTGCGTCGGGGATGCCGGGGTATGGTACTTGGCTCAGGGGCCGCCCATGTGATGCAGAGGCCACCTAGGTGGCGCAGGGGCTGCTGCTGTTGCTCTCAGGCATGCCAGCGTCTGGTACCTGGCGCAGGGGCCACCCATGTAATGCAGGGGCCGCCCAGGTGGCACAAGGAATTCTGGGATGGCGCGGGGGACGCCGGGGTCTGGTACTTGGCGCAAGAGCCACCCAGGATTCGCAGGGGCCTCTGGTGTTGCGCACCTGGACGCCGGTGTCTCGTACGAGGTGCACAGGCCGCCCAGGTGTCGCAGGGTCCGCCCAGGTGTCGCAGAGGCTGCCGGGATTTCGCGCGGTGACGCCGGGGTCTGGAAATTAGCACAGGGGTCTCGAATGTGGCTCAAGGACTTTCGGGGTGGCACGCGGGGACGCTGGGTGTGGTACATGGTTCAGGGGTGGCCCAGGAAGCGCAGGGGCTTCCGGGGTTGCACGCGGGGACGACAGGGTCACGTACCTGGCGTAGGGGATCCAAGGTGGTGCAGTGAGAGCCGGGGTTGCGTGCGTGCGAGGATGCCGGGGTCTGGTACCTGGTGCAGGCGTCGCCCAAGGAGCGCAGTGGCAGCCGGGGTTGTGCTCGGTAACACCGGGGTCTTGTTCCTCTTGCAAAGGCCGCCCAGGAGGCACAGGGGATGCTGGGTTTTCGCGCGATGACGCCGGGGTGTGGTACCTGGCGCATGGGCCGCCCAGGAAGCACAGAAATGGCCGGGGTTGCACGCAGTGATGCCGGGGTTTGATACTTGGGGAGGGGCCGCACAGGTGGTGCAGGGGCTGCCCATGTGATGTAAGGACCGCCCAGGTGGCGCAGGGGCTGCTGCGGTTGCTCTCAGGCATGCAGGGGTCTGGTACTTGGCACCGGGGGCGCCCAGGTGGCAAGGGGCAGCCGGGGTTGCGTACGTGTAAACCGGGGTCTGGCACCTGGCTCAGGGTTCACCCAGGGAGTGCAGGGACTGCCGGAGTGGCGCGCAATGATGCCGTCTGATACCTGGCGCAGGGGCCTCCCAGGAGGTGCAGGAGCAGCCCTTCTGATGCAGGGGCCACCCAGGGGACGCTGGGGACGCCTCAGTGGTACAGGGGCTGCCGGGTTTGCTTGTGGGGTTGCCGTGGTCTGGTACCTTGCGCAGGGGCCCCCCAGGTGGCTCAAGGACTTTCGGGATTGCACGCGTGTACGCCGAGGTCTGGTATCTGACGCATGGGCCACCCCGGTGTCGCATAGACTGCCAGGGTTGCGCGCGGGGACGCCGGGGACAGGTCCCTGGTGCAGGGGTCGCCGAAGTGGCGCAGGAACTGCCATTGTGAGTGAGGAGGCCGGGGTCTGGTACCTAGTGCACGGGACCCCAGCTGGTATAAGGACTTCCGGGGTTGTGCGCGAGGATGACGGGGTAAGGGACATGGTGCAAGGACTGCCCAGGTGGTGCAGTAACTACCGGGGAGGCGCGCTGGGATGGCGGTGTCTGGTACCTGCGAAGGGGCAGCCCCGTTGGCAGTGGCTGCCGGGGTTGCGCGCGGGAGCGCCGGGGTCTGGTACCAGGCGTAGGGGTCGCCCAAGTAGTTCAGGGGCTGAAGGGGTTTCGCGCGGTAACACAGGGGTCTTGTACCTGTCTAAGGCGCCGCCCAGGGGACGGAGGGGACACCCAAGTGGAACAGGGGCTGCCGGGTTTGCACGCGGGGATGCCGGGGTCTGGTACCTGGCGCAGGGTCTGCCAAGGTGGCTAAGGGACTGCTGGGGTGGCACGCGGGGACACCGGGGTCTGACCCCTAACGCAGAGGCCGCCCAGGTGGCGCATGGATTTCTGGGGTTGCACACGGGGACGCCGGGGTCTGTTACTGGCACAGGGGCAGCCCAGGTGGCACATGGCCTGACGGGGTGTTTCGCGCAGAAGCCGGGGTCTGGTACCTAGCACAGGGTCCCCACAGGTGACTCAAGGACTTTCAGGGTTGCACGCGGTGATGCTGGGGACTGGTATCTGGCGCAGGGCTGCCCAGGTGTCGCAGCGCCTGCTGGGGTTGTGTGCGGGAACGCCGGTGTCTGGCACCTGGCGCAGTGGTCGCCCTAGGAGCAAAGGCACTGCCGGGGTGGCGCGCGGTAACACCGGCATCTGGTATTGGCGCAGGGTCCGCCCAGGTGACGCAGGTGCATCCCAGGTGGCGCAGGGGTGCCGGGGTTGCGCACTTGGACGCCAGGGTCTCGTACCGGGTGCTGAGGCCGCCCAGGTGTCTCAGGGGCTGCTGGTGTGGCATTTGTGGACGCCGGGGTCTGGTACATGATGTAGGAGCCGCCCTGTTGGCGCAGGGGTTGCCCATGTGATGCAGAGGCCGCCCAGGTGGCACAGGGACTTCTGGGGTGTTGCACGTGGT
>PVJS01007826.1:0-54875 GCA_004027185.1 Glis glis | reverse complement strand
GGTTCAATCCCCGGTACCGCAAAAAAAAAAAAAAAAGAAGGTATGCAGCTAATATAACTGACTTAGGAAATATTGTATAGTGTTGTTTTAGTAATGTTTATACTCCTAAAAGATGTCTGTAATATACATTTAAATTACACCAGGAGAATTTGATTTCTAAAAAGAACTGAAGAAATTCTGATGAAGTGATCCATCATTTGGTAATTTGAGTAATCAAGCTCTTATTCGTTTTAAGTGCAAGCTTTTATCAAACCAGGAAAAAAACTTAATAGAAATTAAGGAAAATAGAGCGGAGCAAGGTAGCTTATGCCTGTAATCTCAGTACTTGGGAGGCTGAGACAGGCCAGCCTCAGCAACTTACGAGGCCCTAAGCAACTTAGCGAGAACCCATTTCAAAATAAATAAAATAGGGCTGGAGTGTAGTTCATTGGTGGATCACCTCTGGGTTCAATCCCCAGTACTACCAAAAGATTTTAATAAAAACAATTTAATGCTAAGAATTTTAAATATGAACTTTAATAAGTTTGCAGACTGCTCCTTAGATCCTCATGGTTTTTTTCCCTAGATGCCTTGAGATGTCCCATCTTCCCAAACCAAGGCAGCTTCTATTTTTATCTTTTGCACATCCTATACTTAAATATAAGATTCCTTTTAAAAAAGTTTATTCTCATTAAAAATGTTAAAACTTCTAATTTGTCATTAATTCAAATTACTTTTATTTAGCACTTACTATGTGCCTGGCCTTGAGAATATAAAGATAAATTGGAGATGGTTATAGTTGAAAATTTTCTTGGAGAGGTAGTAACTATAAAGGAGTAAATAATACTAAGAGATGCAGAAAAGATAACAATGTTTCTGTCAGGGGTTTTTCAGGAATCCTTCACAGAAGAAGAAACATTTTAATATGTTTTAACTGCAGTGAGAGTTTGGATGTAAGAGAGGCAAAAAAGGATGGTTCCCCCCTCCCATTTTGTAAGCTCACTATTCATAATGCCTGAGATATACAGTGAAATGAAAGGTAGGCCGGGTGCGGTGGCGCACGGTTGTAATCCCAGTACTTTGGGAGGCGGAGACCGGAGGATCCGGGTTCGCGGCCAGCCCCAGCTCTCTTGCTCTCTCTCCCTGTCTCTCTCTTTCTCTCTCTCTCTCTCTCTCTCTCCCTCTCCCTCTCTCTCTCCCTCTCCCTCTCCCCCTCCCCCCCTTTAGTGAGGCCCTCGGCAACTTCGTGAGACCCGGTTTCAAAATAAAGTATAAAAAATAAGAAATGAAAGATAGTAGGCCGGGTGTGGTGGCGCATGCTTGTAATCCCAGTACTTGGGAGGCGGAGACCTGAGGATCCGGGTTCGCAGCCAGCTTCAGCTACTTAGTGAGGCCCGCCACAACATTGTGAGACCCGGTTTCAAATTAAAGGATAAAAAATAGGGCCAGGGGTGTAGCTCGGAGGTAGAACGCCCCTGGGGTCAATCCCTGGTACCGCAAAAAAAAAAAAAAGAAATCAAAGATAGTTAATTTTTGGTTCTATGGGTTTTACTCCTTATAATTAGAAAAAAGCTAAAAACTTTTTCCAGTAACTCCTTATAATTAGAGCTATTATGGGGGAAAATTCATGTATAACTAATTTAAATATTAAAATATAACTAATATATAACACCTGGTTAAATTCCCCTTTTTCATCGAGAAGAGTTAATGGTAAAAGTGAGTTTCATTTTTCTAGCTTCAGATTAGATTTAGTCTGTTACTTTTGTGGACCTTTTTTTTAATTGAGCATCTAGATCTAGGCACTGCATGATACAACGAAGTATAAAATATTGCTCTCTTAAAAGCTTTCATCAGAGCTTATAGCTTTGATGGTGAGAGAGAGAAAGAGAGAGAGCGCGTGTGCACACGCGTGTGTAAGAGCATAACAGTGTAGGAATAAATGCCAGTTCAATACAGAGGATATGCTATATACAGGACAGTATATTACTGATTTAAAACTTGGTATAAGAGGACTTAGGGTAAAGGAGATAATACTTGAAAGCATAAGATTTGGAATAGTGAGGAAAAAAAAGATATTTAGGTATGTTAATGATGGTGTGGACCAAAAGCACTGGAAATTGTAGAACAGATTGGCAAGTGAGAAGAAAATAAAACGTAAAAATGTAAGAGCATCAATTTGTACCTTATGAGCTAAATTGAAAAATTTGAAGAGTATTAATACAAGAGTAATAAAAGGAACAGTGGAGAAATAAATACACATACTGGTATAACTGTCTATTCTAGTTGCTATATTTGACATTGTCAAATGGCCTTTGAAAAATACCCTGGATGACGATATGGTATAGTTTGTCCATTTTCTTCCTGTCACATTCTCCTACTGAAAAATTGTATGTTTATTGTTTTCTGTACATTTTCAGAGCCAAGTTAACACCCTTTTTTTGTTTGTTCTTATTGACTGTTTAGATAACTAGTAGAAAATTAACATTCCTGTGTTCTGGGGAATTGAAAGATTCAGATTTCTACTCTTCTCTATTAATTATGTTCTACTCTTCTCTGTTTAAGTATGCAACTCCAGATATTTCTAAGCATATTAAATGATCTCACATAATTTTATGAAGTTTATAATCTTGAAGTTTGTTACTAAACTTGACCTTTGTTTCATTACTAAAATTTCATTTGTCTTGGAAAATAACACCTGAAACTCAGGTGATATCACTGTCTGTTGCTAGAACTGAATAGTTTTTCATTAAGAAACACTGACTCATTTGTCTTTTATTTCTTATGTCTAGTAGCCAGTTGCCAAGCTGTCTTGGATTGCTCTTTTCATTTCTATGGTAGTTCTGTTGCTTCAAGCCTGCAGTATTTATCCATCTTTGGTGGGGCTTTGTGCCCTACCAAATTCAGTCTGGTACTATACTTCTAGACTGATCTGTTGCTTATTACAAGGTATAATTCCTGTTTGTGCTTGAAGATGATAGTTATATCTCCAGCCTTATTTATCTACTTTCCAATGTGGCTACTGTGCTTAATCATTCCACACTATCGCACACCTGGAATGACTTCTCTTTAAAAACCAAACCTACCCTATTTTTTTTATATTCATTTATTGGTGCATTGTAATTATACATTTTGATACACATCAGGGTAGCAGAATCATACATGCACACATTGCTCATTTAGCCCTCCCTCAAATCCCACCCTATTCCCTCCTGACTTCCCTCCCTTTTGTGCTCCGCATAGTGATTGAGTCTTATAAGTTTGTGTATGTACATCATGTGCTATAGTGTGTTTCCCTCCACCCCCCTTCCAACTCCCTCAGTTAGGTCACCTTCTTTGTTCATCCAAAGTTTTGATCTTCTTTGTCAGGAGTCCCTTCTAAGTCCCATTCTCCCTAGCTTCCACATATTAGGGGGGACATCCGACTTTTCACTCTTAGTGACTTACTAATTTCACTTAGCACAATGTTCTTCAGTGCCCTCCATTTCCCTGCAAATGATGTAATTTTGTTCTTCTTTATGGCTGCATAAAATTCCATTGTGTACATATCCCATAGTTTTGTGATCCATTCATCTGTTGATGGACACCTTGGCTGGTTCCAAAGTTTGGCAATTGTGAATTGTTCAGCTATAAACATAGATACACATGCATTAGTCTGGTAGCCAAACCTACCCTATTTTTCAAGATTCACTCAAATCTTTTTTATTCACCGAAACTCTTAATTTATATCAGTGGTTTATAAACTGGCCTTTGGATCAAATCTGGCCTGCTACCTATTTTGGGATAATGGCTTATTATATTTTGAAATGGTTGGGGGTATAGTCGGGCATTGTGGCATTAAACCCATAATCCCAGTACTTGAGAAGCTGAGATAGAATCACAGGTTCAAGAACAGCCTCAGCAACTTAGTGAGACTCTCAGCAACCTAATGAGACCCCGTTTCAAAATAAAATAAAAAGAGCTAGGGGTGTAGTTCAGAAGTAGAATACTCCTGGGTTCAATCCCCAGACTACCACCCCCCCCAAAAAAAAAGTTTGGGGAAAAATTTTAAGAATACTATTTTGTGATAAGGGGAAATTGCATGAAATTTAAATTTCTATATCCCTAAATAAAGCTTTATTGTAACACAGCCATAGTCATTCATTCAGGTATTGTCTATGACTGCTTTTGTACAAGAGGGCATAATCAAGTAGTGTGACTAATACTGTACAACATGCAAGGCCTTAAAATATTTGCTGCCTAGTCCTTTACAGAAACATTTTTTTCCCAAATCTGGATCAACTTGTACTTAACCTTTCATTTCTTTGAATTCCTATTGCCTTTATCAACTCCATGTATATAGCTGATTGCCTTTATCTCCTCAGCTATGATACTATAAAGGCTCTTAAAAATATGTAGTGGGGCCGGGCATGGTGGCGCACGCTTGTAATCCCAGTACTTTGGGAGGCGGAGACCGGAGGATCCGGGTTCACGGCCAGCCTCAGCTTGCGCATGCGCGCCTCTCTCTCTCCCCCCTCTCCCTGTCTCTCTCTCTCTCTCTCTCTCTCTCTCTCTCTCTCTACTTAGTGAGGCCCTCCGCAACTTCATGAGACCGAGTTTCAAAATAAAGTATAAAAAATAGGGCCGGGGGCGTAGCGCGGAGGTAGAACGCCCCTGGGTTCAATCCCCGGTACCGCAAAAAAAAAAAAAAAAAAAAAAATATATATATATATATATATATGTAGTGGGGAAAGTGCTTTTTAGCCCTTCCCCCCCTTAAATCCATGTTTTAAATTTTGTACCCCTTCTCTCCCCCTCTTAAATCTATGTTTTAAATTTTGTACCCCTTCCTCTGATTATTTGACATCTTACTGTTCCCAGCTTTTGAAAAAGTGTTAAATCTAACTTAATTTCTTTTACATAATGAAAACATTGGTTCTCTCCTTAAAGCCTGTCTCCTACACATGTCTTTGGACCTTCAAAATCTCTGACATAAGGCTAAGCAGATAGTAGCTAAGCACAGTAAATACTTAAGGATTATTTTCCTAGGTTAATATAAATGAGATGACCTTTGGTTCTTCTGTTTTCACCACAAAATAAGGAAATGGACTAGGAAGAAATTGAAATAACTCACACCAAGGCCTTTGGAACAGCATGTTATCAGAGGAGGGTATAGATTAAATAATAGGGTATTCAGTTAACCTGTTTGAGAATAGTTTTGGTCATTGGTTTTCAAATATTTTCAGCAGTGAAACTTTTTCCAAATAGTAATATGAAATGTCAAAAGATAAAAATGGGTAAAACAAGAATTATTTTTGTTGGCTAGGACTTAGATGCTCTCGAGCTTGGACTCTCCTAGAAGAACTTCTGTGAAATCTTCAGGCTTACTGTTTATAAACTCTTAATAATCAAACTATAGCTTTAGAAAAGGAAATTTTTATATTAGAATATTTTGCTATACTAGATTTTATGGACCTGTGGCAACATGTGGGTTTTGTTAATTGTGCCTGCAAATGTGACTTCAGGATTGTGTCTAGTGGTTTTAAAGCTGAGTATTCTGAGCCTAGACTTGGACTCATTTGTTATTCATCAGATATTTATTGAGTACTCACTGAGTATCAGGTACTGTTCTGGGTGTTGTAGATATGGTAAAAAAAATAATTATATTACTTCCAGGTTAGTCACTACATAAACTATTGAAACTTTTGATAGGTTCTTTTCCTGTTTACCTGATTATGGTCTTGTTTAAAGACTAATTCAATGGTGACTTTTGGGGGGGTACTGAACTCAAGGGCAGTCTATCTCTGAGCTACACCCTTAGCCACATTTTATTTTTTAGTTTGAGAGAGGGTCTTGCTAAATTGCTGAGGCTGGCATTGAACCTGTAATCCTCCGGTCTCAACCTCCCAAGTACTGGGATTAAGCCACCACACCCAGTGGAATGGTGACGATTTAAGGTTCCGCTAAACCCAAAGATTGTGTGTTGATATGGTAGAAACCTTGGTTCAAAGGTAAAATAAAACACGGAATATGATTGACTTTCCTCTAAGTGTTACAGAATTACCTAATGTCATTTTCTCTTCTTGCTTATCATAGCACTGGCAAATTTTTTACTGAGATTTAACAACATTGAGGAATCTATTTTTATTTATATCTAGTTTTAATCGACACATAGTAATTGCACATATCTATCGGGTACAGTAGCATTTCAATACATGTATACAATGTGTAATGATCAGATCAGGGTAATGGCATATCTATCACTTCAGACATACCTTGTTTCTTTGTGTTGGGCACATTCAAAATCCTTTCTGCTAGGTATTTTGAAATATTTGTTGTCAACCATGGTTATCCTGTGTATTCTGTAGAACATTAGAAGTTATTTCTCCTATCCAACTGCACTCCTGTACCCATTAACCATCCTCTCCATCCCTCCCACACATCTTTCCCAGGCTCTGGTAATTACTATTCTGTTCTCTAAAAATGTTTTGGTCTAAATCCTAAACTACTAAGAACCTGTTTTTTCCTCTATAGTACTTGTATAACTTCTTTTTTTTATTTGCAGAAAGCTACTTCATGTCAGTAAAATTCCATTAAAAGGGTCATATAATGTTTAAGTGGCCTAGTAAACTATCTTAGAAAACTTAGTTGTGGAAATGGCTTCATTTTGACAGTTGTAGGACAGTTTCACACAAATACATGCATTGTCATTAATTTCTGTTAAGATTATTATTGAAATATTTCTTTGAAATAAAACAAGTTTCTAAGATAATCTTAAAGGCAAATGGGAGACTGCATGCTATACTATTAAAAGCAGCACTAAGATTGGTCACAAAGAGACTTTTATTCTAACCTTATAATTTTATGTAGGTCATTGCTACTTTTGTTTTCTTCATCAGAAAAAATAAGCAGGATGCTAGATGTTCTGAGAACAAGGTATTGTATATTAAAGTAAAATTACATAAAAATAGATATGCATGATTAACACAGATATTACTGTTAATCAAATTTGAAAGGAATTTTCATATGGAATCGAACAACTCACATATAGTTGAAGGTAATGGCCATTAGTTTATTAGTGTGAACATATAAAACAAGGGATTTTTTGTCTTAGCACTAAAATAAAATAATAAAAAATTTACCTTGGTTAGTTAATGGAGGACAATTTTGATCTGGATTTAGAAACCAATACATTATTTATGTATATATAAACTGTTCCATTATCTGAAATTTCCTTAAAACTTATTGCCAACATCATGAGATATAATTTTCTCCTTTGAGGTTTACAGTGGTATTACTAGAGTCATCCAAACACATAGCAAAATCTTTCTGAGGGCAAGGTAACACTGTTTTCTAGCCTAGGGTTTCTTAATTTTTTTTAAATTCAAAAACACCTTTTTAAAACTAAAGCTTCTGAGTTAATTTGTAAGTCAGGTATAGAAGACACTGCTTTGGTGAGAGTTGGAAAGGACATTTATTTGCCCAACATCCTTTCCTACCTCTAGGTGAAAGAATTTTCCCACCATGTATCATGACTCATAAACTCAGAGGCTGACTTCAGAATACCAGCAGGTAGCTTTTTATGACAGCATTGTTCAAAAGAAAAGGACTTGGGTGTTCTTTACTGTGTCTAGGTGGTAGATTGCTATGAATTGGTGTGAAAACCATAAGTCACAAAACACTACCTTAATTAAAGTTTAATATTCATGATTCAGAGATTGCCACTGTCAAGTTAATTAGGATGAGTTGAAGACTTAGTATTAAAATTTAACATCAATGTAATAAGAGTTTTATTTGTCTCTTAGATAAAAAGCCTTTCAGTTTTCAGTGACCAATGACAGGGTTATGAATTAATGGTTCCACTCAATTGTTATTTGTTATTTAATTTTAAAATCATTTTCTTTCTGGAACTTTTCTTTTTGGCTCAGTCCTAGGGATGGAACCTGGGATACTCTACCACCAAACTATACCCCCTTTAATTTTTTTTTTTTTAGACAGTGTCTCACAAAGTTGCTGAGTCTGGCCTCAAACTTGCAATCTTCATGCCTCAGCCTCCTGAGTCACTGAGATGTTATTTGCCATCATACCTGGCTTCTTTCTGAAACTTCAGTAATACATTTTATAATATAGTATTTTCATTTCTACTCTTAGTTTTTTACCTTAAGCTATAGAGTGTATCTCAGTATTGGGGGGGTTATGCTATAGGAGAGTCTTACCTATTTTTTATTTATTTTTTTGGTGCTGCTGGGTAGCGAACCTAGGGCCTTGCACACACTCAACTATTGAACTACCCTAGCCCCAAATGTTATAATGAGTAACAGTATCCAGAATTACATTGTGTTTGGGGTAAACATATATAAGAAATATTAATAAAGAAAATATTAATAAAGATGTGACTGTTATGGTAAGGATTAAGTTCTAGTTGTAGATTTTCTCTAATACTCAAGTCCGTACTACATTTTATTAGTATTTTTCTGTGTTTCTTAAAAGGCAAGGGACAGTGTTAAACATTTTTTAAATTAATCTTAGTTTTCAGAGTAGATGTTTGTTTAATAAAGTCATATTTCATTATGTAATTCAGGTGTTTGTATTGTTTACAGTAAAAATTTCCCAGAATAATCACTAGATAGGTTTTCTTTTGATGTACTTTTTAAAGTATATCTGCAGATTTTGCTTTTTAAGTAAAAAGGAATGGGTTTTGTGTTCTATTGTGTTTTCGGTTTTTTTTTTTCTTGTTAGCTATGGAATCATTGTTCTGTTTTCATAAACTGATTTCTCTTTATCACTGGGTCTAACTTTGTTAATCCAGTTAATACTATGCTTTGTTTTCTGTAACTAGCCATAAATAAAGTAGTCCAATTGTTCTTTTACATAGTTTGGGTGAAGAATGTTAAACTTGATGCTGGGTGCAAATACTCAGTTTTGCCAGATGAAGATTTTTAAAAATTTTACTTAATTAAAAAAAGTTAATAGAATTATTGGGACTGCCTCAGTTTACTTTGCTTTTTGTTCTTATATATCCTGCTGCCAGATAAATATTTGTAAGTTATATTTTACAAATATTTGTAAGTTACAAACACTTCCCATGGTTCCAAGAATCAAAGTAAAACATGGAATTAATATTTATTAGGCCCCTTTTGTTTGCTACACACTTCACATTTTAAAGAATGATTTAGTTCTTATATTTGTATAGTTATGCAGTCCTGTTTCATAGATGAAGGAATCATGTTTTAAGAAGTTTACGGCTTTACTGTTGTCATCATCTAGTAAACAATAGGAATTGGATTTTGAAATCACTTCTATTTACTCATGGATTCTACTTCCTTATGTTGTTGCTTCAATATAGTATTCTATTTATGCATTTATTGTAGTAGTAGGGATTGAACCCAGGGACATTCTACCACTGAGCTATATCCCCAACCCTTTTTATTTTGAGATGGTCTCCCTAAGTTGTCCACACTGGCCTCAAACTTGCGATCCTCCTGCCTCAGCCTTCCAAGTCACTGGGATTACAGGTGTGCATTACCGTGCCCAGCTTAATATTTCATTTATTTGAAAGTGAGCCTAATGCACAATTTGTTTGATTATCTGATGGCTGATTGTTAAAATTTAGAATAAACTTCCAGAATACAAGAATAAATCTAGTTTTATTTTTAAAATTATTACGATTTTACCAGAAATATTAGTCAAGATATTAAATTACAAGGACAGTTTCTCTTCACTGTTAGGTACAGTATAGGTGCAATAATTGAAATGTTTCCTTTCAATTGAGGTCAGTGGAGAAGACAGCTATTTGGAGTGGAAGGGCTAATGTATTAAAATTTTTTGTGTTCTTTATAGTCTTTATTTTGTCTGGATTGGAGGCACTTTTCACATATGTTGATGTACATTATGAGATTTTTTCCTATTTTTTGAAATTTTAAGGTGATAGAAATGGTGTATTGCTTTTAGATCAGCTTCAAAAGGATATAAGGAATCTCCAAATAAAATTGTTTAAAAGATTGATTCATGGCTTACATGAAAATATAGGACTAGAATAAAATTTCATGTACTTCTTAATGAAAGTTATTTAATGTTCCCGGTATGTAAAATAATTCTAAAAGATTATCTCAGATATATAATCTTAAAATTATTTATCTTGGTGCTACTCAAAATGTATACCTACTCTGAGAGGAAATAAATCCAGAAATCAAGAGCATTTAGAAACAATTTGACAATAATATTATGTCTTTTGAATCTAATAAAATATTGAGGCTTGGATTTTTAAATGAATTTTATTTATTTTACAATTAGTCTCACAGATATGAAATAAAATCAGTATTTCACCTTAGTTTGAAAAGTGCACCAATCTACTTAATTGCTGTCATTATGTTAACTTTTTTTTTTTTTTTTTTGGTGCTAGTGATTGAACCCGGGGCCTTTTAAGCATGTGCTGTACTTCTGAACTATACTCACAGCCCTTGTCCATATATTTCTATTTCCCTCTTTAAGTACTTGAATATTCTTACTTGATTGGGGGCAATACAATTCCATACAGGAATGTTGAACTTATTGAAAGAAAAATTATTCTGAAATCTTATTAAATTTATGTGAAAATTTATTTTATTTTATTTATTTATTTTTTTTTGCGGAACTGGGGATTGAACCCAGGGGCATTCTACCTCTGAGCTACACCCCAGCCCTAGTTTTTATTCTTTATTTTGAAACAGGGTCTCACTAATTGCAGAGGGCCTCACTAAGGAGCTGAGACTAGCCTCGAACCCGGATCCTCCGGTCTCAGCCTCCCAAGTATTGGGATTACAAGCGTGCGCCACCACGCCCAGCTGAAAATTTATTTTAGAGAGTAAGTTTTGAAGAAATCTGTAATAAAAAGTAGATTGTTTTATATTTTTTAAAAGTTGTAAGGGGTTTGCTAAAGCAACTAGTACATTTTAGTTATTACCAATAGCCTCACAGAAGGCAGGAATATTAAGGGAATAGAAAGAACTAGTTGTCTCCTCAAAACCATAGGAAGGAGGAGTTAGAGCCAAAAATGCACATTTTAAATTGTGAAACATTAGGTTTTATGTTCAGTTATTGTTAGGTTAACCTGAAATTTTGAGGGCATTTTGCGTTTACAATAGTAAAATTATCAGCTGTTTATGTGGTGATTTCTTAAAATATATGTAACATTATTAGGATTATTATTAACTTGCACAATGCTTTGTTATGTCCATGCTTGCATCATGGGCATCTTTAATATTGTAATTCAGTGTGTGTAATTCATGATTAAGATTTGTCCTTTTCTCTTCCTCTTTCTAGGAAGATGATCCATATGATTTTGAAGACCTTTCTGTGCAGAAATGAGGGAAATACAAACAACCAAATACAATTCTGAAATTTGGGATCTGTGTTTTGAGATGACTTTATTTGCAGAATGAGAAGTATATATGGTTACCTTTATGAATGTAGAGACATGAGAAGAGAGTTATGATGGCAAAAAACAAAGAGCCTCGTCCCCCATCCTATACTATCAGTGTAGTTGGACTCTCTGGGACTGAAAAAGACAAAGGTAACTGTGGAGTTGGAAAGTCTTGTTTGTGCAATAGATTTGTACGCTCAAAAGCAGATGAATATTATCCAGAGCATACTTCTGTGCTTAGCACCATTGACTTCGGAGGACGAGTAGTAAACAATGATCACTTTTTATACTGGGGTGACATAACACAAAGTGGTGAAGATGGAGTAGAATGCAAAATCCATGTCATTGAACAAACAGAGTTCATTGATGACCAGACTTTCTTGCCTCATCGGAGTACGAATTTGCAGCCATACATAAAACGTGCAGCTGCCTCTAAATTACAGTCAGCAGAAAAACTAATGTACATTTGCACTGATCAGCTAGGCTTGGAGCAAGACTTTGAGCAGAAGCAAATGCCTGAAGGGAAGCTCAACGTAGATGGATTTTTACTGTGCATCGATGTGAGCCAGGGGTGCAATAGGAAATTTGATGATCAACTAAAATTTGTGAATAACCTTTTTGTCCAGCTATCAAAGTCAAAAAAACCTGTAATTATAGCAGCAACTAAATGTGATGAATGTGTGGATCATTATCTTAGAGAAGTTCAGGCATTTGCTTCAAACAAAAAGAACCTTCTTGTAGTGGAAACATCAGCACGATTTAATGTCAACATTGAGACATGTTTCACTGCACTCGTACAAATGTTGGATAAAACTCGTGGCAAGCCTAAAATTATTCCCTATTTGGATGCTTATAAAACACAGAGACAACTTGTTGTCACAGCAACAGATAAGTTTGAAAAACTTGTGCAGACTGTGAGAGATTACCATGCTACTTGGAAAACTGTTAGTAATAAATTAAAAAATCATCCTGATTATGAAGAATACATCAACTTAGAGGGAACAAGAAAGGCCAGAAATACATTCTCAAAACATATAGAACAACTTAAACAGGAACATATAAGAAAAAGGAGAGAAGAATATATAAGTACATTACCAAGAGCTTTTAACACTCTTTTGCCAAATCTAGAAGAGATTGAACATTTGAATTGGTCAGAAGCTCTGAAACTAATGGAGAAGAGAGCAGATTTCCAGTTATGTTTTGTGGTGCTAGAAAAAACACCTTGGGATGAAACTGACCATATAGACAAAATAAATGATAGACGGATCCCATTTGACCTCCTGAGCACTTTAGAAGCTGAAAAAGTCTATCAGAACCATGTACAACATCTAATATCAGAGAAAAGGAGAGTAGAAATGAAGGAAAAGTTCAAAAAGACTTTGGAAAAAATTCAATTCATTTCACCTGGGCAGCCTTGGGAGGAAGTTATGTGCTTTGTTATGGAGGATGAAGCCTTCAAATACATAACTGAGGCTGATAGCAAAGAGGTATACGGTAGGCATCAGCGAGAGATAGTTGAAAAAGCCAAAGAAGAGTTTCAGGAAATGCTTTTTGAGCATTCTGAGCTTTTTTATGATTTAGATCTTAATGCAACACCAAGTTCAGATAAAATGAGTGAAATTCATACAGTTCTGAGTGAAGAACCTAGATATAAAGCTTTACAGAAACTTGCACCTGATAGGGAATCTCTTCTACTTAAGCATATAGGATTTGTTTATCATCCCACTAAAGAGACATGCCTTAGTGGCCAAAATTGTACAGACATTAAAGTGGAACAGTTACTTGCCAGTAGTCTTTTGCAGTTGGACCATGGCCGTTTACGGTTGTATCATGATAGTACCAATATAGATAAAGTTAACCTTTTCATTTTAGGGAAAGATGGACTTGCCCAAGAACTAGCAAATGAGATAAGGACACAGTCCACTGATGATGAGTATGCCTTAGATGGAAAAATTTATGAACTTGATCTTCGGCCAGTTGATGCCAAATCGCCTTACATTTTAAGTCAATTATGGACTGCCGCCTTTAAACCACATGGGTGCTTCTGTGTATTTAATTCTATTGAGTCACTGAATTTTATTGGGGAATTTATTGGAAAAATAAGAACTGAAGCTTCTCAGATCAGAAAAGATAAATATATGGCTAATCTTCCATTTACACTAATTCTGGCTAATCAGAGAGATTCCATTACTAAGAATCTACCAATTCTCAGGCACCAAGGGCAGCAGTTGGCAAACAAGTTACAGTGTCCTTTTGTAGATGTGCCTACTGGTACATATCCTCGTAAATTTAATGAAACCCAAATAAAGCAAGCTCTAAGAGGAGTACTGGAATCAGTTAAACACAATTTAGATGTGGTAAGCCCAGTTCCCACCAATAAGGATGTATCGGAAGCTGACCTCAGAATTGTCATGTGTGCCATGTGTGGTGATCCGTTTAGTGTGGATCTTATTCTTTCACCTTTCCTTGATTCTCATTCTTGCAGTGCTGCTCAAGCTGGACAGAGCAATTCCTTAATGCTTGATAAAATTATTGGTGAAAAAAGGAGGCGAATACAGATCACAATATTATCATATCACTCCTCAATTGGAGTAAGGAAGGATGAACTGGTTCATGGGTATATATTAGTTTACTCTGCCAAACGGAAAGCATCAATGGGAATGCTTCGAGCATTTCTGTCAGAAGTTCAAGACACCATTCCTGTACAACTGGTGGCAGTTACCGACAGCCAAGCAGATTTTTTTGAAAATGAGGCTATCAAGGAGTTGATGACTGAAGGAGAACACATTGCAACTGAGATCACTGCTAAATTTACAGCATTGTATTCATTATCTCAGTATCACCGGCAAACTGAGGTCTTTACTCTGTTTTTTAGTGATGTTCTAGAGAAAAAAAACATGATAGAAAATTCCTATTTGTCTGATAATACAAGAGAATCGACCCATCAAAGTGAAGATGTTTTTCTACCATCTCCCAGAGACTGTTTTCCCTATAACAACTACCCTGATTCAGATGATGACACAGAAGCACCACCTCCTTATAGTCCAATTGGGGATGATGTACAGTTGCTTCCAACACCTAGTGACCGGTCCAGATACAGGTTAGATCTGGAAGGAAATGAATATCCTGTTCATAGCACTCCAAACTGTCATGATCATGAACGCAACCATAAAGTGCCTCCACCTATTAAACCTAAACCAGTTGTACCTAAGACAAATGTGAAAAAACTGGATCCAAACCTTTTAAAAACAATTGAAGCTGGTATTGGTAAAAATCCAAGAAAACAGACTTCCCGTGTGCCTTTGGCACATCCTGAAGATATGGATGCTTCAGATAACTATGCGGAACCCATTGACACGATTTTCAAACAGAAGGGCTATTCTGATGAGATTTATGTTGTCCCAGATGATAGTCAGAATCGAATTATTAAAATTCGAAACTCATTTGTAAATAACATCCAGGGAGATGAAGAAAATGGATTTTCTGATAGAACCTCAAAAGGTCATGGGGAACGGAGGCCTTCAAAATACAAATATAAATCTAAAACCTTGTTTAGTAAAGCCAAGTCATATTATAGAAGAACACATTCAGATGCAAGTGATGATGAAGCTTTCACTACTTCTAAAACAAAAAGAAAAGGAAGACATCGTGGAAGTGAAGAAGATCCACTTCTTTCTCCTGTTGAAACTTGGAAAGGTGGTATTGATAATCCTGCAATCACTTCTGACCAGGAGGTAGATGATAAGAAGATGAAGAAGAAAACCCACAAAGTAAAAGAAGATAAAAAGGTAAGTTTAATTTATGGATAGTGATGTTTGCAACAGTGCTTTTATTTTGCCTTTAAAGAATATATACATATTAAGATATTAAATTTGACATCAATAGCAACTTAAGATTTTTAATATAATTTATATACTGTAAGTAGTAGCTTTTTAATTTTTTAAATATTTTGTGGGTGCAGATTTTATTATAGTGCTTTTTCTTTGTGCTTTATTTGGAGAAGTTTGACTTCATATTCTGCAGCATAAAAAATTCTAGGTGAATATGTTTATTCTTTCAACAGAAACCCAGATATGAAATGATTTTTGTTTTCGTTTTTCTTTCCTCTTTGCTTCTCCTTTCTGGCCTACCAGTTTTGTAATATTAGGTTGATACACCTATTTCACTTGGGGATACTGAAAATAGGATAAACTGACAATTTATAATCTTAAAAATGTATTAACTTTTCCAGGCAGCATCTCAGTGGGTAGTGGTATACTGCCTGAAAGCATGCAGAAAGGTTTCTGATATTTGAATTGTGGAATTCTGACTAAATAGCAAGTTTTCAGTTTGGTTTTTTTTTTTTTTTCGGTACTGGGGTTTGAACCCAGGGGCATTCTACCTCTGAGCTACACCCCCACCCCTATTTTTTTATTCTTTGTTTTGAAACAGGGTCTCACTAAGTTGCGGAGGGCCTCACTAAGTAGCTGAGTCTGGCCGCGAACCCGGATCCTCCGGTCTCAGCCTCCCAAGTACTGGGATTACAAGTGTGCGCCACCACACCTGGCTGCAAGTTTTCATTTTTAAATTTTTAGTAGATGTCTCTTCATCTGATGGTATTAACCATGAGAAACCTAAATATGTATGAGGTTTCTATTAAAGTTGTATTTAATAATTTTTATTTTTATTAGATCTTTTTTACAGTGGTATTTCAACTTCTGTTACTTGACACTTGATTTTACATAAACTTTCATTCAGGGATTTTATGGTCAGATAGCTAATAAGTTTTTATTCCAGTGTATTGAAAATATGTATTAATAACATATTTACTAAATCTGGTTGCTGTTTATCAGGCCCAATTAAAGATACAGGTATTTTGAGTAAGCTTAGTCTAGTTTTCCAACATACAGTAATGTCCCAGTGTAGTTGGATAGATTACATTTTATTTTTTTTAAACTACATATTTTCTTACTTTTATCATTTCATTAACTATTCTTTTGGCTAAACATGTAAACTTTTAAAATGAGACTCATCTAGACATAGTGCACATACTCTTATTAACTCATGACACATGCTACTAATAGTAGATGTCTCTGGCATCTTTCATACGGAGTCTTTTATCACTGCCAAAAAACTTCAATATAGTTCTTTTAATTTGCTTACATAAGTTTAGCATAGCTAATCTGGAAAATCCAAAATCTAAAATGATTCAAAATCCAAAATTTTTTGAGCCCTAACATGATACCACACATGGAAAATGCCACACCTGACCTCATAGGACGATAACAGTCAAAATGCAGGTGGTGTATACTCATAGCCCCAGTACTGAGAGGCTGAGACAGGAGGATCTCAAGGCCAAGTTCAGGGCTAGCCTCAGCAACTTAACGTGACTCTTAACAGAACCCCAGTACTGAGAGGCTGAGACAGGAGGATCTCAAGGCCAAGTTCAGGGCTAGCCTCAGCAACTTAACGTGACTCTTAACAGACCCTGTTTCAAAATAAAAAACAAAAAGGGCTGGGGTTGTAGCTCAGAGGTAGAATGCCTTTGGGTTCAATCCCCAGTATCATAAAACAAAAACAAAAAAACAAAATGAAACCAAAAAACTGCAGGTACACTAAACAATTGTATAAAATTGGGGTGAAGAAGCCCAATATTAAAGCTGTGAGTCTTTTTTAAGCACAGCGTGTAAAGACACACTGAGTTATAACGCAAAGGCACAACTGGATAGTGGTATTGATGGCTGTAGTGACTATGGGCAGACCAGTGCTTTATTTCATTCACTTGTTAGCATGTTTTCTTAATTCTTTTTTTTGCGGTACTGGGGATTGAACCCGGGGCGTTCTACCTCAGAGCTACACCCCCGGCCCTATTTTTTTATACTTTATTTTGAAACCAGGTCTCACAAAGTTGCAGAGGGCCTTATTAAGTAGCTGAGGCTGGCCGCGAACCCGTATCCTCCGGTCTCGGCCGCGAACCCGGATCCTCCGGTCTCTGCCTCCCAAGTACTGGGATTACAAGCGTGCGCCACCTCTCCCGGCGTCATGTTTTCTTAATTCTAAGACATACTATTTTCCATTAAAATTCCATACATTTTAATATTTCTGTAATTGGGGTGCCTTTAATTGTTAATGTGTGCATTTAATTTGGGGCTCCATTCTTTTCTCCTCAGATTTCTCAATCTCTGGTATGTCTTTGGCACTGTAGAATCAGAAATCTGTTATATCAGAATCCAAGAGCTGGTGGTCTTATATATTACTCCTGACCCACTATGAGCAGTGTATTTAGCAAATTTAAGTTTGTGAGAACATAATCTGTGTGCATATAAGTATGAATGAGAAATGCAGTAAGATTCAGTCTGAATAAATATTATATATGAATGAGAAATGCATTAAGATTCAGTCAGAATAAATATTACCTAGAGAGAAATATATTATATAAAATTATCTTCAGACTATATGTATAAAGTATATATGAAACATAAGTGAATTTGGTGTTTAGACTGGATTTCATTCCTAAGATATCTCATGATGTATATCCCAAGTATTACAAAATGGGGGAAAAATTGGAAATCCAAAACATTCCTGGTCCAAGGAACACGCTGCCTGTATTATTAAAACTACTTAACACTAATTAAAATGAAGCATCCAGTCTTTCCATTTTTAAGTTGCTTTTATTTTTGTGTTATTTTTCCATTTTTATTCACAAATCGAATTGTTTTGCTAACTATTTTAATATCATTTCAATTTAGGTAGCAGTTGGAAGAATAGCAAAAATGAACCCTTACCCATATTTACCTTTGTTTATGTTTAGCTCCACTTGCTTGAGCTGTGTGTATGTGAATTCAGTTTGTTTTTGTTTTCAGCCCTTTAAGATTTAGAGATACTGAACTGTTTGCTATTAAATAGTTCATTGTGTGATTCCTCTAAGACAAAAATATTTTCTTTAATAGCATTAGTACAGTTAAATTTTTCAATATTACTGCATAGTCTTTCAGATTATACTTGTCATTACAGAGTTTTCCATGTAGCAAGTTTATCAAAACTGGTTGGTTGGGTTTCCAAGTCTTTAATTTTGCTATTATTTTTGTATTGCAGTGGCCATTTTGCATAAAAGTGTGTCTCTTTAGGATAAATATACAATGAAATCAATCACTAGATTCAAAAGGTCGGAGTACTTCAGTGATTGAATATTTAGTATTACTGTAGTTCTTTTAGTGTTAATTTCTCAATTCTAAGCACCTTGAGAGGAAGGAATGTGCCAAATTTATGTTCTGGAACTTTCGTACTATCCCTAATTTCCATTAATGATGCTGTTCTTTGAATTGAATGTTATTGTCCTTGTACTGAATTTAATCTCCTTATGTCTGATTTGTGCTACTTAGTGACTTAACCATATTTCATTGATTCTAAAATTAAATTTTTTTTGCTTTCACGTCTCTGAAATCTGGATGTCTCAGTTGATTGCATGTCATAATTTAAATGGTGCAGGTTTATGTTTCATTCTTTTTAGAACTACATAGAATAATAGTGCTGCTTACAATCTGCTATTTTAAATTTTGTTTTTGGTTATTATTTGTTAAATATCTCTCTTCATTTGGTGTCAGTCTTTTCCTCACTTGATCTGAAGTGATGAGTGGGCTTTAAGTCATTTTTAATCTGTGTTCAGTTGATTATACTTAGTCTCAGCTGTCTTGTAGAAGTTTTTTCAGAATTGCATTGCACTTTTATAATATTGCTTTAATTATTAGATTCATGCTTTATATAATTGAACTCTTAAGAACACTGAAGAAATGATATTGTAGGAGTTTTTAAAATTTGGTGTCATGTAAATGGTTTCTAGATCTATGGTATTAAAAAGATAACACGTTATAATACAACTTCATAGGTAGGATTTTGTGCTAAAATCATTTTTTGGTGCTTTGTATTTACCCATAGTTTAATGCATTGGGTCTCAGACTTTTTTTTTCTCCTTGGTGGTGGTACTGGGGATTGAACCCAGGGACGTTCTACCTCTGAGCTATACTTTCAACCCTCTCCCACCTTTTTTTGATAGTGGGGATTGAACTCAGGGGCCTTCTACCTCTGAGCTACACCCCTAGCACTTTTTATTTTTGTTTTGAAACAGGATCTACTGGGTTGCTGAGAGTCGCACTACATTTCTGAGGTTATCCTTGCACCTGCAAACCTGTCTCAGCCTCCAAGTACTGGGATTACAGGCGTGGGCCACCATGCCAGGCTCTCATTTAATTTTTTTAACTTTGAAACAGGGTCTTGCTAAATTACTGAGAGCCTCACTAAGTTGCTGAGGCTGGCCTTGAGCCTGCAATCCTGTCTCAGCCTCCCAAGTACTGAGATTACAGGTGTGCATTATATAACATCTATCCATAGAATTTTTTCTGTACGTGTTACAGAATGGTTGTGTGAGTCTTAGTTTGCCTAAAAATTCTTTTCATAGTATAAGCTGTACTTGAGAAGTTGAAGTTGTCTTATGTCTCAGAAACTGTTGAAAGATATAAAAATTGAAGATTTGCATACCTTATAGTGTTGAAATGTTAGTCTGGGAGACTGTAACCCTGTTGTTGGATCAGGGTTAGGAAAGTACTATTAGAACAATTGAAGGAAGCATACATAGCATGATGATTAATAGCATGTGGTTTCAAGTCAGACTTCAGGGGTTTTAATCCACGTTCAGCCTCTTACTAGCTAGGTAACTATACAACTTCTCTGTACCTCCTTCTAGGAAAATGGAAATAATCGCGTTTTTTAGGGCTGCTATGAGAAATAAGTTAATATTTATTTAGGGTTAAATTAAATAAATTACCCTGGGAGAGGGTAATTTTGTTGAACAAATAGTAATTGTATAGCTGGGCATGATAGCACACACCTGTAATCCCAGTTACTCCTCAGGCTGAGGCAGGAGGACTGTAAGTTCGAGGCCACTTTGGGCAACTTTAGTAAGACCCTGTTCCAAGATAAATTTTTAAAAAGGCTAGGAATATAGTTCAGTGATAGAGTGCGTGCCTAGCATGCATGAAGCCTGGGTTCAATCCCCAGTACCACCAAAAAAAAAATTGTGATAATCCAAAATATATATATAACATATATATATATATTTTTTTAAAGTCCAAAATATTTTAAGGGAATGTAGGATGGGAAGAGATCACCAAGAGGTTGTGGTGTTAGTTTCACAAACCTTGGTGAAAACAGTAAATCATTGATTTCTAGTACTTTTGTTGGTTTTTAAGAACATAAAAGATACTTTTGGTAGGGAAAAATCAATTGTACAGAGGCATAAGACTAAGCAAAGTGAAGTCTATCATAAAAACTATTCTAGTCATGGGGTACTAAAATAGCATTATATTTATAAGGATTGTTTCTAAACCAAAAAGCTAGTTTAGAGCTAAGATTATTAGGCACAACCTGAGCTATCAGGAAAGCTATGTTGGAATTCAGGTTGTAATTAGGGGAAAAGACTAGCATCAAATAGTCAAGTTAGGAGGCAGTTGTTGAGCATTAAGTTATAAAGTGGTAGGGGTTCTGACCACATGAGAAGTTAACAAAGCTACACAAAGGTTGATTCTTTGAAAAGACTAGAAAAACAGAAAAACCTGGTAAGACTTTTGAGAAGAAAACAAGGCATAAACAAACACAGAATTTAAAGGACATTGAGGTAGATCAGATTAAAAAGATTAAATAGAGAATACTGTAATTTTATGCCAACACATTTGAACAAAATAAACTCAAAATATAATTTACCTAAATAAGAAAGTTTTGAATAATCTTGTAAATATTAAATAATTGTGAAGTAGCATTTAAATTTTCACACTAAAGAAATACCTGGTCCACACAATTTTGTAGATTTTTTTTCAAGGAACAGTTTATTCCATTGTTTTACAAATTGTTGGAGATAGAAAGCAAAAGGTTATATTCTTCAATTCATTCTCCTAAGTCATCTATCCTTAATTTTATAACTAGACAAGGATGGTATAAGAAAGAAAAAATGTAGAGCCTGGCGTGTGGCACATGCCTTAGAATCAGAGTACCTGGGAGGCTGAGACAGGTACCTTGAAGATTTGAGGCCAGCCCTGGCTGAGCAAGGCCCTCAGGAATTTAATGATACCCTGTTTCAAAAAAAGAAAACCTAGGTAAAATGTATTTTTATTTTACTCTTGAGTATGTATATGTGTGAAAATTTTAAAATAAAATTTTATCCTTGCAGTTACTGTAACTTTGAAATCCAATAGTAGTGCATTACAAATTTGCCAGGTTTGGAGTTGGGGAGTGGAAATTATAACTTTGGTTTTAGAGTTCAGTAGAGATGTCCAGTAGACAGTTACAAGTTCTCAGGCAAGGTCTGAATTGGAGATATATATTTAAGAGACAGTGAAATAGAGATGGTAATAGATGAAATCCCCTAGGGAATGAACATGGAGGACTGCCTAACACAGGAATTGCCACTGCCGAATGGCCAAATAACAGAGATGATCCTTAATTAAACACTCTAAGAACAAACCACTGGGTGTGGCTCAATTGTAGAGCACTTCCTAGCATTTGTGGGGATCTGAATTTGATCCCTATTCCTGCAAGGGAAAAAAAAAAGAAGAATAAACCACTGACCTTGACCTTTTCTTAGCTGGTTCTTTCACCTATAAAGTAGGAATTACTTAATAGTACTTACCTTAGGTTTTGTGGTAGAAATTGAAAATACGTATTTCAAGTTCCTGGCATATAACACTGCTCAAGAAATGGTATGATAATGTGCATCAGGCTTGAAATATACCAGTATACTTTGCCTGTATTTCAAAACAGTCCTTTGTCACATTTACTGTATTAGTTTTTTGGCTCATTTTAAAATTAAATACTGTAATTGCTTATTCTGAGTTTATGTACTCCTTTCTCTTACCAGAGAAAAGATCATTGTTTTTACCTTCATTTTGGTTCCAACATGGAATCCATGGTCTAGGAATCTTTTCTCAGATTTCTTGACACCTGGAAAATCTTAATTTCTGGTTATTGATAGCATCTAAGGAAGGCCATTTAGAAACTGAGATCTTTTTCTCTTAAACTGAGCTTAGTTGCTCTTCCTGCCAGTCAGAGAAGGGTTTATGCTTAGCTATCTTTCCTTTTATATTCCAAAATGAGTTTAGTGTTAGTTATGGGAATAAAACCTCTAAGTCATTCTTGATTGCTACAAGCACTGAGGACTTTTTTTTTTAAAAAATCATTACCCATTATACACAAGTATTTATATGTAACTACAGTTAAATTTCACAATATAATACTTAGTTTTGCTACATACCTTACTTGATTCTGTAGTCTATTACAGTGAAAAAAGTACTGGTTGTAACCTGCTGAATTGATTTCATAACCTACTAGTGTAGGTTTGAAAAGCAGTGTTTTTAGGAGAATGAAACTGAGAACGTTTTAATCATATTAATAAAATGGTTACTTTTTAACTCATGTTCAATGAGGGTGAGAGGTATATCTGTATTTAAACTGGTTTGTTTTTTCTTCAGTATCTACTTCCATGTTTGTTAATCTGATTGAGCAAGAGTAAATAACAAAATATTGCTGAAATCTTTTTGTTTTCTTTTTGGTACTGGGGATTGAATCCAGGGACATTCTACCTGAGTTATACCCCCAGCCCTTTTTATTTTGAAACAGGGTCTGTTAAGTTGCTGAGGATCTCCCTAAGTTGCTGAGGCTGGCCTTCAACCTGCCAGCCTCCTCTTTTAGCCTTCCAGGTACTGAGATTACAGGAATGCACCACCATACCTGGCTAACTTGTTGAATTTTCTGGTGCATTTGTGTATGACAGTATTCTGATAATTTTTCATTTGTAACTTCCTAAATTATTTTCTTCCAGGTCTTGAATGTTTTTATCCTCATTTATATTAACATTGACTAAATTTCATTTTATTCTCAAGTAATCTTTCTAGTCTGTGGTCTTTTCTCTGTATTTTACTGTGCCTTTCTTATCTACATCCTCTATCAGATACTATCTGTCTTACAAGATTTCTGCTGGTTTAGCCAGGGTTTGGAGAGGTTAGAACCTATTTGGGGAAAAAAAACCCACCAAAATAGTAGGTATGTTTTCTTTTAAAAAGATTTGAATAGATAGATACTAATAGGTTTAGTTGGGTTAATAGGTTTATATTGGGTTACAAGATGGTGTGTGTGTGTGGGGGGTGTATGTATGTGTGTGTGTGTCTTACTAGGGATTGAACCTAGGGGCATTCTACCTCTGAGTTACACCAGTAGCCCAAATATTTTTTTTGTTTTGAACCAGAGTCTATGTTGCTGAGAGTCTCGCTATGTTGCTGAGGCTGTCCTTGAACCTGTGATCCTCCTGTCTCAGCCTCCCAAGTACTGGGATTACAGGTGCGCGCCACCACACTTGGCTACAAGATGTTAATTGGATGATAGCAAAAAATAGTTTGCCAAGTTGGGCGTGGTAACACATGCCTCTAATCCCAGTACTTGGGAGGCTGAGACAGGAGGATCACATGTTCAAGCCCAGCCTCAGCAACTTAGTGAGACCCTGTTTCAAAAAATAAAATAGGACTGGGGGGATAGCTCAGAGGTAGTTTGTCCCTGGGTTCAATCCCCAGTACCAAAAAACTCCCAACAACTTGCCATGCCATTACTGTGGTACATCCTTTAGGATATAGTAAATCTTTTTGTTTGTTTTTCTTGGTACTGGGGATCGAACCCATGGGCCTTCTACCTCTGGACTACACCCCCAGCCCTATTTTATTTTTTATTTGGAAACAGGGTCTTGCTAAGTTGCTCAGAGCCTCAGTAAGTTGTTGAGGCTGGCTGTGAACCTGCGATCCTCCTGTCATAGTCTCCCAAGTACTGGGATCACAGGCGTGCACCATCATCATTGACATAGTAAATCTTAAATTTAGAATTATTTGACCTGACTTGTAGAACTTCACAGTCTTCATTAAGTAAAATTTTTTTTTAAGTAAATACTATTAACCAGAGTGGCCACCATTTTCACTTGATCTGTAAATTGTTCATTCCAGATATAAAGGTAATGATGTGTGAAAATATGTATATATTGAACTCTTATCAAAATGCATGTTATGAGGAAAGCATACTTTGCATTTTTAGTTTATAGCACTTAATCTCTTGACAGTCATTAGATTAGCTGTCAGTGTTCACATCCGAAAGATCAGGTTCTTGAAGGAATTTTAATTAAGGCTGAATAAAAATGGTATCTTAATAAGTAGAATGACAAATATTTACAGGTCTGATGGAGTAGGCTTGCACTTTGTTTTATATAAGCAAGAGTTTTTTTAACGAAGTCTTGAAATGCTTTATAAAGTTTAAAATTTTCTATTTTTTAGCTATTTTCTATAAATATCTTGCTTAGATTTTTTTGGTATTTGATAAAGGGTATTGTTATATCCATTACATACATACATATATCTATTACATATATACAGACACACTGTTAGGAGAGAGCGAGGATCACCTTTGTATAGAAAGTATGCTTACTTTTACATGTATATATATGTAGTGTGAGTGCGTGCGTGTGTATGTGTGTGTGTGTGTGTGTGTGTATTTGGTGTACCATTATTAAACCCAGGGCTTGGTGCATGGTAGACAAATGCCCTACTACTGAGCTACATCCCCAGCCCTTTTTATTTTGAGACAGATTCTTACCAAGTTTCCCAGACTGGCCTCAAACTTGCCACCCTCCTGCCTCAGTGTCCTAAGTAGCCAGGATTACAGGCACAAGCCACCACTCCCAGCTCGAAGTATGTTTAGAGGAATGAGAGAACTTCTTTCCCAGACCCTTCAGCTAGCATCTTTTCTAGTTCCTCTGTCTAGAGTTGGGTCCTATATCTCCTCCTAACCAACATACTCTGGCCAGAGAAATAGAATTATGCTACTGAATTTAGGACTGGACTTTTATCCCAAGAACTCTAGGTGAGGTTGGGTCTCTTCCAAAATGTAATATCTAAAGGCTGAAAACCACAGTGTCTACTATGGTGGAGATTTATATCCAACTTCTAGTTCATCTCCCTGAACTAACATAGTATGTTATACTGTCATCAGTTGAAGTCTGTATAAATGTATGGCCTTGTTTGTGTTGTGGTAATAAAAGAAATGATAGTAAAATAATCTTTTTACTTAATAAGCATCTTATTCAATATGTACTATGCCTGAGCACGGTTAGAAACTAATACAGGGATAGCTTAGTTATTGGCTCTGCTCTCAAGGAGTTTGGTCTAATAAAATTGATTTTTTAGAAATTTAAATATATTTTATATTTTCAACAAGGTTTAGTAAAATTTATCACATCTCTTGTCTTATCTGGAAAACATTTGCTGAGGCTTTCTTTAGTAATCATTTCTATTGCTTTCTAACTAGTTGGTTAAATTGGTCTGCCTCTGATCATTAACTAGATCCATGGTGTTTGTATAATCATAAAGTTAAAATAGATTTCTTTAGTAGCATTTTTGATGCTGGCCTCAACTAATTTATGGTGCTATATAAGTGCAGATATATAGTGTAGGTATTTCTACGTATATTTGACTGTTTGATTTTTCTTTGAATTTGTTCTGTGCTGTCCATTTGACCATGACTTGTTGATTTTCAAATTTGGATAGAAATATAATTAGGTGTTTAAAATATATATCAGATTCATGTGTTTTAATGAGGCTAATCAAGTTACTTATTTCTGCAGCAGATTGTTAATTATCAATAATTATATTCAGCTAATATGTGTCAAGGAGGCCTTTAAGACCTATAACAATAATGGTTTTATTGAATAGATAGTTCTTACTATTGCAAACCTATAGGTAAATTTATAGGATTGCTAATTTTATATACTCCAAAATTTGGTATATTACAAATTGTCATACTCAATCACAGAAGTTATTTTATAGGACATACAATTTTATAATTTCTCCTCTATAATGTTTTCCTGTCATCTCAACTGATGTCATGAAGGAGTATTCAAGGAAACAGGATTTAATCTGTGACTTTTAAAGAAGAGAAAGAAGGAAAGGACAGTTGCTTTTATAAAAATAGTGATTTTTTTATATTTCTAATCCTTAGAACAAAATATAAGGGTGTGACAAAAGGCATCTTGTGATTATATGCAACTTTGTCCAAATAAAAGGTACACCTTGCGTACATTCTATAAAATAATTATTTTGAACATTTTATTCTTAGCCTTTGAAAATCTGAGGAAAGGTTTGAGTATTTGTCCCTGGAAAAATGCACATGCACAAAATTTTACTGGCATTCTAAGGGTTTCACATACTTCTGAAGGCCTGTGGATTCCAGTTTAAGAGCCTGTGTTGCAAGACGTGAGAGAAGAAGAAGACATGCTGAAATTTTTCTTCATTCTTTACTAATGCTCTGATTGACAAAAGTACTTAATTGTGAGATGGAAAGCAAAGGGAACAACTATGATTCTGAGAATGAAATGTTAGTTATAATTATGAAACCTACTATATTTTAAACACTTGAAAATATATATTTGAAGAAGCTGGATAGAAATCGCCCCAATTACTTGAGTAGCTAGATGTTTTGCTAGGACCCTCTTCAGGTGACTATAGGTTTATATTATGTCAGTTGTTAATGGCATTAATGAAATATCTACCAGATAGATAATACATGTTGAAATTCCTTTAGAAAGATACCATCTTAGAGAATATAGTTTTTTGAGTTAAGGCTAGAACTAGTTTGCCTGTTCAGTGTATGCAAGAACCCAGACCATATTTGTTTATCTTCAGGTTTTTTCCTCTGTTTTTGCAGTACTGGAGATTGAACCCAGAGGTACTCTACAACTAGAGTACATCTCTGGCCCTTTTATTTTTTTTTTTATTTTGAGACATGGTATTGCTAACTTGCTGAGGCTGGCATTGAACTTGGAATCTTTCTGCTTTAGTTTCCCAAATTGCTGGGATTACAGGCATGTGCTACCCATAGTTATTTTCTCTTTCTTGGGTTCACCTAGTTTTAGCTTAAAGAATGGCTGTCCCTCTTTAAGGGACAGGTCCCTGTTTTCTGAAGTGTGTTGGATTTTCATTCTGCACCCACAACTTTTATAGTCTTCAAAAGGGGGATTAAATAAGCTGGGAGTGGTGGCGCATGCTTGTAATCCCAGTACTTGTGAGGCTGAGACAGGAGGGTCTGGGTTAGTGGCCAGCCTTAGCAACTTAGTGAGGCCCTCCACAACTTAGTGAGACCCTGTTTCAAAATAAAGAATAAAAAAATAGGGCTGGGGGTGTAGCGCGGAGGTAGAATGCCCCTGGGTTCAATCCCCAGTACTGCAAAAAAAGGGGGGATTAAATAAACCTTCAGAGAATCCTGGCTCCCCACTAAAGACTTCATAGATTGATGTGTTAAACTCTGCTATAATACTTCTTCCTCCCCACCTGAAGTAATTGCTTTATATTATAGTTCATACATTTTTGTTTTTCTTCCTATATTGTAAGCATTTTGAGGGTAGTTAAGATTATCATTCTTCTATGTATACCCTTATAGTAGTGTTTCTCAATCTTGTCAGGTATGTACTTTTTATTTAAAGTTAAAATTGTCAGACTTCCTCAGGAATCTATATGTGCCCATTTCCCAAAGTTTTAGTTCTTGGCGCGCGTGTGTGTGTGTGTGTGTGTGTCTGTCTGTCTGTCTCTCTTTTCTCACTAGCCTAAAACAGTGGTTCTCAACGAGGGTCAATATTGCCCTCTAAGGCTCATATGGCAATGTCTGTAGACATTTTTTGCTGTCACACCTGGGAGATGGTATCCAGTCAGTCAGTAGAAGTCAGGTGTGCTGCTACACATCTCAGAATACACAGGCCATCTCCCACAAGAGATTATGCAGTCAGAAATTTAATGTTGAAGTTGAAAAGTGTTGGTGTAGCAGATGTGGTCTTTAAGGAAATTCTTGAGTTTCTAGAAGTCAGTCATCCATGGTATGTGTGTACCTGTTCAGCAGGAAAGGCAGGTTTTTCCTCATAGGTCATAGTTTTTACTTCCCTATCCTAGCCACGATTGAGAGTAGTGTTTTTAGGAAGATGCAACTATGGACCAGAGCTACATGCTATTGCTGTTTATCATACTTGGCTGTTCTTTATTCTGCTATAAAGTGTTTTGCTTCCACTTCATTGTCACAATCTTAGTTGAGGTTATTACTTTTTACCTGGATTATTGCAATGATTTTTTTCCTAATTGTTTTGAAATAATTGTAGATTCACATGCCATTATAAGAAATAATACCATGTACCATTTTCCTACTTTCCCATAATGGTATAATATTTTTGAAAACCTTAGTACAATCAGGCTATTGATACAAATGTGATCCACAGATCTTATTTAGAGTCTCCCAGTTTTACTTGTACATGTTGTGAGTGTATTTTTATGAATTTTTTCACATGTATTGGTTTGTGTATGTGCCACTAAAGATACAGAACAGTTCCATCACCAACAGATCTCTTGTGTTATCCTTTTATACACTATATACATCCCTCTTTCTCATCCTTCTCCCATTCCTAACCACTGGCAGCCACTAATGTTTTGTTCCTATAACTTTGTTTTGTTTTTGGTACTAGAGATTGAGCTCTACCACTAAGCTGCATCTCCTGCCCCCCTCTTTTTTTGAAAGAAGATCTAAGTTGTATGCACTGACCTCAACCTGTGACCCTCCTGACTTAGCATCCTGAGTAACTGGGATCATAGGTGTGCACCAGCACACTGGGCTTATAATTTTGTCATTTCAAGAATATTATATGAATGGAATCATAATGTATGTAACTTTCTAGAATTGACTTTTTCCATTCAGCATAATCCCCATAAGAGTCACTTAAGTTATTGCATGTATCAGTTGTTCCTTTTTTATTGATGAGTATATTCCATGGTGTGGATATATTAGCCTGTTGAAGTACAGCAAGTTTTCTCTAGTTTTTGGCTATCATGAATAAAGTTGCAATGAACATTTGAGTGCAGGATTTTTGTTTCTTTTGGTACTGGGGGTTGAACTCAGGGGTGTCCTACTTCTGAGTTACACCCCCAGGTCATCTTATTTATTTTATTTTATTTTATTTTATTTTATTTATTTTTGCGGTGCTAGGGATTGAACCCAAGGACATTCTACCTTTGAGCTATGCCCCCACCCCTATATTTTATTCTTTATTTTGAAACAGGGTCTCACTAAGTTGCAGAGGGCCTCACTAAGTAGCTGAGGCTGGCCGTGAACCTGCGATCCTCCTGTCTCAGCCTCCCAAGTACTGAGATTACAAGCGTGCGCCACCACGCCCGGCTAGAGTACAGATTTTTATATGCACATAAGTTTTCATGTTCCAGGGGTAAATGCCTGAATACAGTTGCTGAGTCGTATAGTAATTTTATAATTAGTCTCATGAAAAACTCCATTTTCCAGAGTAAGATGTACCATTTTAAATTTCCTCCACCACGCCCAGCTTTATTTTAATTTTGAAACAGGGTCTTGCTAAGTTGCTGTGAGGGTCTTGTTAAGTTGTTAGGGGCTGGCCTTGATGCTGTGATCCTTCTGTTTCAGTCTCCCAAGTACTGGGATTATAGGCGTGTGCCACTGCACTCAGCTTGAGTACAGATTTTTTTTTTTTTTTTGAGGTACTGGGGATTGAACCCAGGGGCGTTCTACCTCCGCACTACACCCCCGGCCCTATTTTTTTATACTTTATTTTGAAACCGGCTCTCACGAAGTTGTGGAGGGCCTCACTAGGTAGGTAGAGAGGGAGGGAGAGAGAGAGAGAGAAAGAGAGAAAGAAAGCGAGAGAGAGCTGAGGCTGGCCAGGAATCCGGATCCTCTGGTCTCTGCCTCCCAAAGTACTGGGATTACAAGCGTGCGCCACCACACCCGGCTAGAGTACAGATTTTTATATGCACATAAGTTTTCATGTTCCAGGGGTAAATGCCTGAGTACAGTTGCTGGGTCATATAGTAATTTTATAATTAGTCTCATGAAAAACTCCATTTTCCAGAGTAAGATGGACCATTTTAAATTTCCTCCAGCACTGGGCGTGGTGGCGCATGCCTCTAATCCCAGTACTTGGAAGACTGAGATAGAAGAATCACAAGGTCAAGACCAGCCTTGTCATCTTAGTGAGACCCTCTTTCAAAATAAAAAATTAGGACTGGGGATGTAGCTCAGAGGTAGAATGCCCCTGCGTGCAATCCCTCGTAACACACACACATACACACACACACACACACACACACACTCCCACCAACACACACACACACACACACACACACACATTCCCACCCCCACCAGTAAATGTACCACGTATCCAGTTTCTCCACATCCTCACCAGTATTTGTGGCATAATAACTTTTTGAGTTTCTCTGTTTCATTCAATATTAGTTTAAATTTTTCTTTATGGTACTTTTTAAAGGATAGTGCTAAGAGTAGTGCCTGATCCCACTCCCTGCAAAATATATTTGTAGCTTCTTTATAAAGTTCAGACTCCTCAGTTTAGGGTGCCTAAAGCCATCTGTAGTGTAGCCCTTATCTACCTTTCTACTTTCATTATGCACTTCTGTGTTTTTTTTTTCAGGGACCTCAAAATAGAGGCAAAATAGTAGCTATCTCAGAGCTATTGTGAAAATTAAGATTGTGCACATAGTCTTAACTAGTGCCTAATACATGGTAAGCAGTAAGTAAATGGCAGTCTCTAGTTTCTGAGTTCTTATCCTGACATGTAGTAGGCTCCCAAATGTTTAGGTGAAAAAATGACTTATAGACTAGATCCTTTCTAAATCCGTGAAATATCCCTGACCTCATTCCTTCTTATATAAAAATCTATCTTTCAAAGTCTGGGTTTAAGCCTTACATCTAATTATTTTGACACTTGTATACTATTTTGTATGTGTTGTTAAATGACTGGTAGTGAGGTGGTTTTTTTTCTTCATAATATATTGTATATTTCTTCAGGGTATTAAATGCCACTGGTTTTTGTGTCCTTCACAGTAACCTAGCATGTCATACACATAGAAATTTCTCCATTTTTACACACTGTTGAAAGTACATCACTTTATGTCCAAAAGAATTCACATAGAGCTGGATGTTTATTTCTTACTTAACTTTATGACAAGTAATAATTCTTTGTATGAATCCAGATTCCATTAGGATACATAAATGGAGGCATTGCTATCTAGTGACTCTCATAGGACTAAAGAATTAGGTAAATGAAACTGTTTGTGTAAACTAGCAAATAAACCAACAGTACTTTATATATTTATTAGGAGAAACCTTATATGTGAAGACTTTACTCAGGTTCCTGTTCATAGTTTTATTTGCTTTTGCCAATATTTACTAAGTATCTACCATGTGACTGTACAAGTACCGAAAAAGAGAAAAGTTACCAGATTATAGATATTATTTTGGAAGTAATTCTAACAGTGTTTTTGATATGTTCACTCTGATGAGCAAGAAAAAATCAAGGATGACACCTAGATACATGGTTTAAGCAACTGGGTGGATTTTCTGAGATAGTGAGGACTAAAAGTGAAAGGTTTCAGACCAGAGGGAGGCAAGACATCTGTCTTGTGTTTTTTATGTTATGTTTAAAATATATCTGTTGACATTCCAGTGGAAATGTCAAATACTCTAAAAAATAGATACGTGAATCTGGTACTCAAGAAGAGTTATCAGGAGGTAAAAAGTATTTAAAACTGTGGGACTAGATAAATTCACTTAAGGGCAGAGTACACTAGAGAAGAAAGGAGAACTCAGAACTGAGTTTGGGTGGAAGAGGAAGAATTATTGGCAGATGTGACTGAAAAGAGAAAAACTAGTAAAGGATAGTGATATAGAAACCAAAAGAACAAGTGCTTAAAAAGGAAGTTCAAGAAGGATGAAGAGAAGCCGGGCCATGGTGGTGCACGCTTGTAATCCCAGTACTTGGGAGACTGAGACAGGAGGATCGCAGGTTCCTGGCCAGCCTCAGCTACTTAGTGAGGTCTGCCACAACTTAGTGAGACACTGTTTCAAAATAAAGAATAAAAAAATAGGGCCGGGGGTGTAGCTCAGGGGTAGAACACCCCTGGGTTCAATCCCCAGTACCGCAAAAAAAAAAACACCAAAAGGATGAAGAGGCCAAGCACTGTGGCACATGCCTGTAATCCCAGTTCTTGGGAGGCTTAGACAGGAGGATTGCAGGTTCAAGGACAGCCTCAGCAACATAGTGAGACTGTGTTTCCAAACAAAAAATAAAAAGGGCTGAGAGTGTAGCTCTGAGGTAAAATGCCCCTGGGTTCAAGCCCTAGTAACACACATGCACACGCACATGCACACACAAAAGAAGGATGAAGAGGAAAGTATTTTATTTGATAGTGTAGAAGTAACTGATCTTGACAAGCAATTTAGTGGAATGGTAGGAAAAGCCAGATGGTAATGGGTTGAAAAGAGTAAGCAGAGCTGGGTGTGGTGGCACACACCTGTTGACAGGAAGATCACAAGTTCAAGACCAGCCTCAGAAACTTAGCAAGACTCTCAGCAACTTAGTGAGATCCTGTTTCAAAACAAAAAATAAAAAGGGCTGGGGTATAGTTCAGGGGTAGAATGCCCCTGGTTCAGTCCCAAGTACCACAAAAAAATAAAAGAGAGAAAGAAATGGGATGTGAAAAATAGAGGTGTAGAAGTTTTTCTGTGAAAGGGAATAAGAATTGGGGCAATAATTAGAAGGCATTGTGGGAGCAATGGAGAGTCTATGCTTTTTTTAAAAGATGAGAGAGATTAAAGAGTATTTATATGTCCATAAGAATGTTCCAACAGAGGGACAAATTGATGTGATAAGAGAAAAAGGATGAGGAATAGGAGTAACCATAAGTGAATAGAAAAGAGAAAGGGGAAAGAAGGATTTAGATTAGATAGAGGTGAGAGTAGTTTATATAATTACACTTCAGTTGTTATAGGAGGAAAAAAATGAAACTAGAATTGGTAGGTAAGTTGGTTGTGATATAATATGCATAATATGAGGGAGTTTCCTGTCTTTTCTGTTTCTCAATGAAATGTGGTTTGCGAACATTAGGAATGGAAAGGTTACATAGTGCTTAAAGTTATGTGGGTTTCTTTAATTGCAGAGTATGCTGGGATATTTTGAGAATCCCTGGAGTGTGGAACAGAGGGGAATAGATTATATAACTGGAGAAAAGTCAAACTAGAAGATATGGGGAAAATATGATTTTCTATCTCTTTTCCTTTTAGAAAGAGGATTAAAAGAGCTGGGTGTGGTGGTACACATTTGTAATCCCAGTACTTGGGAATGAAAATACTATGTAATCCCCCTTCCCTTTTTCTTTCCCTCTGCACCATCACTGCAAACCCAGAGGACCACTGTCAATAGTTTGGTGTTTGTTTTTAATTTTTTGCATACAGTTGATGTTCAGATAACACAGATTTGAACTGCAAAAGTCCACTTAATAATGTGGAGTTTTTATTTGGAGATTTGCAACAATTTGAAAAACTTGCAGAACTGTGTAGCTGAGAGATGTTGAAAAACTGAAGAAAAAAGTATAATATGAATACATAAAATACATGTAGATAATTTATCATTTACTGTGTACTGTGTGAATAGTGTATCATGTACTGTGTGTACATAAAGTACACACAAATCTATTATGAAAAGCTGAAAGTTATTAAAGCTTAACATGCGTACATACAGATTATACATGGCATCATTCACATCCAAGAGAAATGTAAGCCAGGTGTGGTGGCGCACGCCTGTAATCCCAGTACTTGGCAGGCTGAGACAGGAGGATTGCAGGTTCACAGCTAGCCGCAGCAACTTAGTGAGACCCTGTTTCAAAATAAAGAATAAAATAGGGTTGAGGGTGTAGCTCAGAGGTAGAATGCCTGTCAGTTCAATCCCCAGTACCACAAAAAAAAAGAGAAATATAACAAATGTAAAGATGCAGTATTAAATCGTAACTGCCTAAAATTAACTGTAGTATATACTCTATTATTATTATAATAATTCTGTAGCCACCTCCTGGTGTTATTGGAGTGAGCTCATCTCCATTTGAGTGGTAAGTCTCTATCACAATACCACGTGATGTCTTCCAGGTTCCCTCCTATTTTTCACCATGTGTAATATATGTGTACATATATACACACACACAAACAAATATAAAATCTGTATTAATTGACTGCTTATGTTATCAGTGAGGCATTTGGTCAATAGCAGGCTATTAGTAGGTTATTTTGGGAGAAGTCAAAAGTTATACTCAAGAGTTAAGTAGAGAGCAGAGAGCAGACTCCTAAGGGCCCTGAGTAGCTCTACCATTCTCACTATACCATCACACCTTAGTAGGATCTGCAGCTGCTACAGCTGCTATCACCTCTACTCCCATCCTCACCCCTGCCACCTCTAGTACTGCCATTACCAAGCCCAGCACCAAATATAGTAGTGCACAGAGGGGAGGCTGGGGCAACTCACATTGTGAGGTACTGCTGGCGGGGCAAGGACAGGACAGGAATACTGCAATGAAGGTTTTGGGAACAGTAAAATGGTTTGATGTAAGAAATGGATATGGATTCATTGCCAGGAAGTAACTTTGGAGTTTAACATTCTTCCAATATCTTTCCAATCTTTTTGTATGTTCTTCAGTTTCTTTCTCAGCTGTGTTTCATGATGTTCTTTGTAGAGGTCTTTCACTTCCTTGGTTTAATTTATTTTTAGGGTTTTCGTTGTTACTTTATAGCTGTTGTGAACAGGATGGCTTTCATGATTACTTTCTCAGCAAATTTGTTACTGGTGTATAGAAAGATACTGATTTTTATATGTTGGTTTTGTATTTTACTGAATTTGTTTATCGGTCCTAATAGTCGTTTGGTAGAGTCTTTAGGTTTTTCTGTATGTAGGATCATGTCATCTACAAATGGATAATTTGGCTTTCTTCCCTCTTTTACACCTTTTATTTCTTTCTCTAGCCTAATTACTCTGAATAAAACATCCAGTGCTATATTAAATAACAGTGGTAAGAGTGGTCTTAGAGGAAAAGCTTTCAACTTTTCCCTATTTAGTATGATGTTGACTGTAGGTTGGTCATTTGCAGCCTTTATTATGTTGAGGTACAATCCTTCTATACATAATTTGCTCAATTGCCCATCCATTTGTTTTTAAAACTCTTTGAAGTCTTTTTAAATGGCACATGGTTAGTTGGGTTTAGTTTTATATCAAGTCTTGATAATTTTTTTATAGCTGATCTTATTCCATTTATATTTATTTTTATAAGTTTCAGTTTGCTTTTTTCATGTTTTGTATTATTGCTTATCCTTAGAAAATGAAGGAACTATTAAATTTATATGCTGCATATTTTTATCTTTAATTAAGGCCCTGTTTTACTTTATCATCCTTACTCAACCCCCCAGTGTATCCTGATACCCTGTCATGCACTCACATAATTACATTATCTTTTATATTCTACCCACCCCCTTTTTAGGGTAGGTTGAGGCTTTTGGTTCTGGCCTGTTAACAGATAATTTTGTTTTGTAGCTTTATCTGGAAATTATTGATTTTATATATATATATATAATCAATATATTAAAAAAATATATATACATACATACACACACACACACACACACACACACACACACACACACATATATATATATATATATATATATATATATATATATGCGCGGTACTGGGGATTGAACCCAGGGACATTCTACCTCCGAGCTACACCCCCAGCCTTATTTTTTTATTCTTTATTTTGAAACGGTCTCACTGAGTTGCAGAGGCCTAAGTAGCTGAGGCTGGCCTGAACCGAGATCCTCCTGTCTCAGCCTCCCAAGTACTGGGATTACAAGCATGCGCCACCATGTCCGGCTTGATTATATTTTTAATAGGTATATTACTGTTACTTGCAGTTTTATGTTTAACTGTATACAATATTTATTCTTTCATTGCACATGTTTATGATTTTTCAGGACTTTAAAAATGCTGTAATTTAAATTTAGTTGTTACATATTTGAGAAAATTTCTCAATTTATAGTTGGTGGTTATGTACACCAGAATGACATATTGGCTATGTAGAGGATTCTTTACACATCTTTTTCCTATGAACATTCCTGTAGATGAATCTTCTGCTTCATTTTCTTGAAAACTGAGGCTAGCCTGATCTTTTTCTTCCTGTTAGATGGTTGTTTCTTATATTTGGATGCCTGCAATATTAATTGAAGTATACTGAGCTCAGCATATGTCTTTGACTTGATGATTCACATTGACTTGTTTATCTTTTCTAGTACGTGGTAAGATCACTCAATCTACAAATTAAGCCCATTATTATAGGAAAGACCTCAAATATCTTTTAGGATCATGTGTATTAATTTATTTCACAGTCAATATTAAAAATCTTTGGGATATGTTGATGAACAAAACATATAAAGTCCCTGCCCTTATGTAGAGCTTCTATGGTAGCAGGGGGAGCCTCTTCACCCCAAAAAGAAAAGATGGACATGTGAATAAATCATGTAATGTTGTGGAGAGAAAAATCAGGTTAAGAGAGATTGGGAGTACTAGGGAGAGGGTTGGAGAAGGCAGTAGTAGGATTGTAATTTTTAATAGGATTGTCAATGCAGGCTTCATTGAAAAGATAAAGGGAGTGACCAATGTGAAAGTCCTAAGGCAAGAACATTCTTGCTACATTAAAATAGCAAGGAAGCTATGTGATTGGAAGAAAGGAGTAAATAATGAAGAAAGTAGAAGAGAATGAGTTCACAATATAAAAGAGTTAAATGTAAGGTATATAGTTTCATTCTGCCTGCTCTGTTGAGAATGGCCTATTAGGGGATAGTGGTAGAAGTAGGGGTTATTAATTAAACAGTTAATGCAATAATCCAGATATATGAAATGATGCAAGCTTTATCGACTAGATAAAGTGAAGTCAGTGAAGATGGTAAAAAAAAGTGGTTAAATTCCATATCTACACATTTGCTTACCAATTGGAAGTGGGGTATAAGAGAAAAGAAAGAAATCAAGGATAACTCCAATGTTTTTGTCCCTAGCAATTAAAAGGATAGAATTGCCAACAGATGGATTAGAGAAGGCTACAGATAGAGCACATTATATGGAAAGCATCCGAAATTTTGGATGTGTTCAGAAATCTCTATTAGACTTCCAAGTGAAGATAAAAGGGAGGATGTTGTACATTAGAATTCAGGAGAAAGATCTGTGTTATTAGAGATGGATGACATTACCAAGAGTGCGAGTAGAGATGGAGAAAAGATAATCAGGGACTGAGTGAGGTATGGGGTAGTCACAACATTATTACAAGGAGAATCACAAGGGGAGGGTGAATGAGGCAATAGGGGTGGTCTCCTAGAAGTCCAGCGAAAGTGACTACTGAAAAACTCAAGTATACTGAGAACTAACCATCACAAAAGAATCATTGGTGAACTTAATAAAGCATCTTTAGAGCAGTGATAAGGGTAACAGAGACTAATTTGAGTGCATGTTTAGAGTGAATGAAAGAGGAATTGGAGACAGCTTGTATTTTTGATTTCTGCATAGTTTATCTGCCACAGGGAGTAGCATCTTGGAGCAGCAACTTCTAAGAGAAAGGTCAAGGTTTTTTTTTTTTTTTTGCGGTACCGGGGATTGAACGCAGAGCCCGCGCTACGCCCCCGGCCCTGTTTTTTTTTTATGCTTTATTTTTGAAACCGGGTCTCACGAAGTTACGGAGGGCCTCATTAGGTAGAGAGAGGAGAGAGGAGAGAGAGAAAGAGAGAGAGAGAGAGAGAGAGAGAGATCACACGCGCGCGCATGCGCCCTGAGGCTGGCTGCGAACCCGGATCCTCCGGTGTCCGCCTCCCAAAGTACTGGGATTACAAGCACACGCCACCACGCCCGCCGAAAAGGTCAAGATTTTAAAGAAAGGGTGCAGACCCTAGCATATTGGGGTGTACATAATAGGAGTGATATAGTAGAAAGGGGGAACTCTGGTCTTTTCCATTATATTCTGATTTTTTTTTTCAATCATACTGAGTTTTACCTGCTGCTTCTAAAGAGATTCTTTTCTGTGATGGATTTTTTCAATTCCTTTACATTTCATCTCATATTGTCTCATTTCTTCATATATATTTTAAGAATCATATCTAAGAAAATACAGTTCAGATTTCTTTGTTTCGTGGATTGGTTCTTTTTAAACCCAGGCTGAAGTTTTGTTCAGTTTCTTAGTTACCAGTGAAGCAGTTACAGTACTGTGGTTTTTTAATGTTACTGATTGTAATGCCTATTTGAGGATATTGGTGATATTATTGAAACAGGAGAAGCAATTTCTGAAAAAAAAAGCTAAAAGCTATTCATATTCCTCTTCTTGGTCCTGTTTACTTACACTGAGAATTTTAAATATCTGCTGGTCACTTAATTGATAACATTGTTTATATTATTTGTAAATGGGAATTTTTTTTTACTGTGGGTGTGCTTTTGCAGACATGAGATTTGCTTAAGTGGCTAGAAAAAAAGGGTGTGGGCATTTATATTTAAGCAAAAATTAAGATACGAATTCTTGAGAATGAATATAGTAATGAATCAAAAATTGGATTATCATAGATCAGAACTTTTTTCCACTGGTACAGTTATTTTATTGGAGGTACCATTTCTGACTAAAGGTTCATCAAAAACTATAGATATAAACAACAAAATATCATACTATTCCTTTTTCTCTGGGATTGCAGAGAACCTTGATATTTTATTGGCAATCATAACCATGTGTTCTTTGTTTTAAATTACATAAATCATTTTAAGCTGGTGTGAGTTAGAAACTATTGATCACCAATTCTTAGCCAAGGAATGGATTTCAGAATTATATTGAGGGTTTTTCAAAAGTCCCGTATTTTGAAAGAACTCACTAAAGTGACTCTGTTTAAGAACTGTTGCTTACAGATAAAAGGAATTGTATGTATTTTTGTTTATCATATAAGCTAATAGAGATGTGTGTAATACAAAATTTTTCTTTGTTGCAGGCTCATTAGTAGGAAAATAGTAAATTAATTTTTCTCTCCTAACATATATAGCTTGACCATCAGAGCAGATCTAAGTATCCCTTTAGCGTTGGCCAGAAATTCCTTGCTATAAGCTACTTACTCTTTCATTGCCTTAAATTACTAGCACTAAGTCTTGGTATAACTGCAGGATTAAATAACTTGCCCATATAATTATGGACTTTGGAAGATATTTACTGACCCTAAGACAAAGGCTCTGCTTTATTTTGCTTTCCCTGTCTCAGGTCTGCCTAGAAAAAGTTTAGATTTTACTTTTTCTCTCCCCTAAGCTCCAAGTGTAGGGAGAATGATTTCAAAGTCATTTGAAAATTTAGATTGACTCTTAAAGGCCAGTACTAAAAAGAGGATTTCTTAAAAGTTGATTGAAACAGAACTAGCTAACTAGCAAGCTTTTCTTACAACTTTGTGGCATTGCAGACTGTTAATAAGATCTCCTTATCTCTTCATTCCAATTGGTACCCACATAGTCTAGGCATTGCTGTTTTCATAATCTACTTAAGTATAGTCTCTTTGACAACTGTGTTATCTTTTTAAACAAACATCATGTTTGTCTCACATTTCACTTTCTTAATAAAATGATAATGCAGCTAGTTTGCAGATTGTAAAGCACCTTAGTACTCCAAAGAAAAAAGAGCACTCAGACACCATCCCCCTGCTTCATTTTGGAGGTTATAGTTTGTTCATTTCTACTTCCTTAAACGTGGTTCTGTTTTGGTGGTGGCAGTAGTGGAGGGATCATTTAAGGAATAAAGATCCAGACCAATAGACTTAGTTTTCAAGTCAAATCAAATACTCCAGTGCCTATTCACAATATTCTAAACACCTAGTTATGCTGTGTGTAATCCATACATGCCAAAGTTGTATATAATCTGTATCACTAGAGAGGGATAGTGTATAAAGATTTAGAAATTAGATTTCATGAACCCTGGCAGTTTGTTGGGTGGAACAATCTAAAATTAAAAGGATGTAAGTATTCAAGATATCTGGACACTTGAAAGAGTATCAAAGGGTTCACCCAAAGAACAGATTCCTCAGAAAAGAATGGGAAACTAAGATGAATACCATTATCTTAGGCATTGAAAGCAGTGCCTGTGCTCCCTCTCCTGCCCCTCCCTTCCACTTTTCTGATTAGAAATTATGTTTTTGTCCTGTTTGTAAGCCAGTAATGATACATGATCAATATGAATAGATACGGATTTATACCAGAGGGGGAAAAATTTGCAAATACAGTTAGATTGAAAAAGGAACAGGGCTGTCAATAAAAGTGATCTACCAAGTTCTTTGAATTTCTGAAAACTTTACCTTCTTATACTTGAGAGATTTTCAACTGGGTTTGCACAATATCTGTGGAGATGTTTGCTACACCCTACTCCAGAAAGACTGAATTAGAATCTCTTCAACATTAATTCTAGACAATACTTCCTTGGGTTTTTGAGGTGTTTACCCCCTGGTTAAGAATCCATTTTCTCTCTAATACTAGATAAAAGTTAAATTCTGAAAATTCTTATTTAATGTATGAAAATTTGTATGTTTTTCTGAAAAATATAAGACACAGAGTGAGTAGACAGGAAAAAAAATGGAAAAATAGGGGGAAATGGTAGGACTAAAAGTTTATGGAGTTTTTTAGCCTCATTGCATAATCAATAATAAGTGGGAGTGGCTGTGCATGCCTGTAATCCCAGTACTTGGGAGGCTGAGACAGGAGGATCCTGGGTTCAATGCCAGCCTCAGCAATTTTGTGAGACTGTGTTTCAAAACAAAAAAATGAAAGGGGCTGGAGGTGTATGTAGCTCAGAGGTAGAATGCCCCTGGGTTCAATCACTGGTACCAGCAACAACAACAAAAATGTAATTTGTTCTTTATTTGTACAAATACAGGTCTACACAAAACCCACATGTAGCTCTACTTCAAAGGCCAAATAAAATTAACAGACCACACAAACTGAATTGAATGTTGCTTATTCCTAGTTTGTCTCTTCTGTTTGCATTGGAAAATGATCTTTCCTAATCACTCTTTATCTAATCTAATCTTTGTTATCTCTCCCTATCCAGTCTGATATTATTTTCCAAAGAGAATGTTTTCTTCTAATCAGCCATTTTTTTCTGTTCACTTATGAATTTTGTGCACAATTTGCTACTTCTAGCAGTATTTAATGAATCTCATGTTGATGGACATTTAGATTGGATGTGGCTTTTAAATACTTCTTTTGATCCAAACTATGTATTTCCATTGCTTGATACTAATATTCTGAAGGAAATTAGTTGCAATAGTTTTAACTTGAATATATTTTCTTACAGCAGAAAAAGAAAACTAATAAGAACTTCAATCCACCAACACGTAGAAATTGGGAAAGTAATTACTTTGGGATGCCACTCCAGGATCTGGTTACAGTTGAGAAGCCCATACCACTGTTTGTTGAAAAATGTGTGGAATTTATTGAAGATACAGGTAGGATATAGAAGTATCAACACAAGAGATTTGATTTAAAATTTCACATTTGTCAAATGTGTATGACTTGTTAAAGCTAATTTGTGGGGGGGGGCACTGGGGTTTGAACCCAGGGGCATTCTACCTTCAAGCTACACCCTCAGCCCTATTTTATTTTTATTTTGAAACAGAGTCTTCCTAGGTTGGTGAGAGTCTCACTACTTGCTGAGGCTGTCCTTGAACCTGCGATCCTCCTGTCTCAGCCTCCCAAGTACTGGGATTACAAGCATGCATCACCACATCTGTCTTAAAGCTAAATTTTAAAAGAAGTTTATAGTTCTCGTTATTAGGATTGAGTATTAACTCTCAAAGTAAATATCTGATCTTTTAAAGTTTTGTTGACCTTCTTTTGAACCTAAGAGTGGCTAAATTGAATGGTAAAGTGTTAAACATATCTAATTTAGAATAAATTATTACGCTATAGAGAAATCATTATCATTTGAATCAGTAACTTAGAAGTTTTCAGTATTTTTAAACCCAGTACTATTTGTGTTACTAATCTTACACATAGATTTTTTTCTTTTGAAATGTGTATCCATAGTTACAGATGTATAAAAGGCAGCTCATTCTATTTGTGATGTTCCTATTCAGCAGTTCCAGCTTGACCTGACTTATGTGATTTGAGTTGTAGTTTTAAGGAATGTATAGATACTCTCACTATTTTTAAAAGAAGCTTGCTCATATCTTTATTTTGCTTAATATAAACTACTGACTTAAAAAAAATTGAGAGTTGGGCCAGTCAGAGGTATGGAATAGAGGCAGAAGATTGTTGAGTTTGAGTGTATTTTAAATGAATACAGGTTAACCATGAAACCTTAGTGATTCAGTGGTCTATTGAATGGTTCTAGTTTGATGTGACTTATGTGATTTGAGTTATAGTTTTAAGTAATGTATAAATATTCTCACTATTTTAAAAAGAAGCTTGCTCTTTATTTTGCCTAATATAAACTACTGACTTAAATTTTTTTAAGTTAGGCCAGCCAGAGGTATGGATTAGAGGCACAAGATTGTTGTTTGAGTATATTTTAAATGAATATAGGTTAACCATTAAACCTTAATGATTGAATGGTTCTAGCTTGATGTGATTTATGTGGTTTGAGTTGTAGTTTTAAGGAATGTATAAATATTCTATCTTTTTTAAAAAAGAAGCTTGCTCTTATCTTTATTTAATATAAACTACTGACTTAAAATTTAAAGTTGGGCCAGTCAGAAGTATGGAATAGAGGAACAAGATGGTTGTGTTTGAGTATATTTTAAGGTTTGAAAATGTGAGCTAAGTTAGTTTTACCTTTTTTGTTTGTTTGTTTGTTTGTCTGTTTTTAGTGGTGGTACTAGGGATTGAAACCCTTCAGTTCAAGATTGAACCCTTCAGCTCTTCTTCAGTTTATAAGTACTAGTTTAAAAGAGCCTACATGGGGGTGGGGGGAGACAGGGGGGGACACTAAGAGCTATGTGTATGTATATTAACATCAAATAGATATTCATTGTGATGTGAGACTCCAATGCACCAATAAAAGCATGTTAAAAAAAAAAAAGAGCCTACATGGGATATGCCCTTAACCATTTATTTTTTTCTTCAAGAACAAGTGCTTGAGAAGTGTTTTAGGCAAATTTCTTGTCTGTATTTTTGTTCATCTTTAATAGAGAAATACAAAGATTCTTACAATATTAGCTTCCTGCCTTGGATTTGAACAGTTCTCATTTTCTCTAGTAATATAATTAAGCCTTATCAATATGACTGAGCAGTTGGAAAATACTTTTGTTTAATGACTGAAAAATAATAATGGATTAGCATTTGTTATTATAATTAAAAGTTCCTATCATTTATTACTATAATTAAAATACCCATTTCTTGAGTATTTTCATAGTTATGGAGTGATTTGGTTTAAAGAAAATGGATGAATTTCAGGTGTAAGGTAAAATACAGTTCTAGTCCAATTCTTAACACAGCTTGAATTAGTTCAGTCAACTAACAGGTAATTCATATGTTTAAGGGCTCTGGTAGAAATATGAAGAGGTACCGTAAGATCACAAGAATAGAATAAAAGATAAAGCTAGTTCTTTTGGTTTTTGTTGTTGTTGTCATTTTAGTGTATTGTTTGATTTTTTAATTACTAATTTTAAAACTGCTGAGTAGTTTTAACAGAGATTTCTAGTTGTTTAAGAGTTCAGTTTACGCCGGGCGTGGTGGCGCACGCTTGTAATCCCAGTACTTTGGGAGGTGGAGACCGGAGGATCCGGGTTCGCGGTCAGCCTCAGCTCTCTCCCTGTCTCTCTCTCTCTCTCTCTCTCTCTCTCTCTCTCTCTCTCTCTCTCTCCTTAGTGAAGCCCTCCGCAACTTCGTGAGACCCGGTTTCAAAATAAAGTGTAAAAAAAATAGGGCCGGGGGCATAGTGCGGAGGTAGAACGCCCCTGGGTTCAATCCCCGGTACCGAAAAAAAAAAAAGAGTTCAGTTTACAACTTTAGTATGGATTATACCACAGCCATCTTATATTTAGGTTCAGTTGGTAGTAATGGAAATATATTGCAGATACCCATTATTTTAAAATTGTATTTTGGTACTTACATATTCTCAGATATAGTAATATAAATGACCAGTCTTCTTGTTAAGATCAGCCCTCTTGTTTAAAAGACTAAACTTTTGAACAACCATAAAAAAATATAATGGTAGTTTTAAAAATAAGCTTTATTGATATAATTTACATGCAATAAATTTTACCAATTTTAATTGTACAGTGTTAGCTTTGATAACTTTATGGTCCTGTAACTACCACCACATACACCATTTCATCACCTCCAAAAAGCATCCAGTCTTTCATGATTTCACTGTTGATTTCCCCCTTTTGATAATCCTGGGGATGAATCCAGGACCTTGCACAAGCTAAGCAAGAGCTCTACCACTGAATTATAAACCCATCATTTTTGTTGTTCTCTTTTTTTGGGGGGGTACCGGAGATTGAACCCAGGGGCGTTCTACCTCCGCGCTACACCCCCGGCCCTATTTTTTATACTTTATTTTGAAACCGGGTCTCATGAAGTTGCGGAGGGCCTCACTAAGTGTAGAGAGAGAGAGAGTGTGCGCGAGAGAGCTGAGGCTGGCCGCGAACCCGGATCCTCCGGTCTCCACCTCCCAAAGTACTGTGATTACAAGCGTGCGCCACCATGCCCGGCATTCTTGTTGTTTAAGATGTCTTTATCAGGTTGAGAAAGTACTCTTAACATTTCTAGTTTTTTGAGAGTTTTTCTCCCAAATGGGTGTTGATTTTGTCACATGTTTTTTTCTACATCTATTGAAGATTCTATGAAGTTTTTTACTCTGGTGAATTACATTAATTGATTTTCTTATGTTAAACTAACCTTGGGTTCCTTGGATAAACACCAGTTTCATAGTATTTTGTCCGTTTTATATATTGCTTAATTCATTTTGCTAAAAGGTGAAGGATCCAGAACAGCCTTTATTCTGACCTATTATTATTATTTATATCTACAAGAAAGGAAGAGAGGATTTGACTCAATGCCCTGTGTGTCTTCCTTTTGTGTGTGTGTGTGTGTGTGTGTGTGTGTGTGTTTTATTAGAGATCGAACCCAGAGGTGATCTACCTCTGAGCTATCCCCCAGCCCTATTTTTTATTTTGAAGCAAGGTCTCACTAAGGTGTTTTTTGTTTTTTTGTTGGTTTTTTTTTTTTTTGTGGTACTGGTGATGGAACCCAGAGGCCTTCTACCTCTGGGTTACACCCCTGGACCTATTTTATTTTTTATTTGGAAACAGGTTCTCCCTAAGTTGCTGAGAGCCTCACTAAGTTGGTGAGGCTGTCTTTGACCCTGCGTTCCTCCTGTTTCAGCCTCCCAAGTAATGGGATTAGGCATGCACCAGTACTCCCAACTTGCCCTGAGTGTTAAAAGATATTTTGAGAATAATTTTCAGCTCCTGGCCTCAGAAACTTCCCTTTCATACTTGTGTGGTATTCAACTGAAGACTTCATATCTGAGGCTCTTTTTTCTGTGTCTCTCTTCCTTTATTTGGTATCTGCCCTACAAATTCTAGCTTTCTCACCTTTTTGAACTCCTATCCCTTGCTCATCAACATGGATAGACCATTGTGGTCTGTTGGGCTTGGACCTCCCTTCACTACCATCTAAAACTCTTCAGGTACTAAGTTGGGGCACTCAGCTTGCCTCATTTGCTTTTCTTCATGGATCATTGTTTTGAGCTTCCTATTGAGGGCCTGAAAAACTCTTCCATATATTTTTTTCTAGTTTTTAGTTGTTTGCTGTGGGAAGGCAATTTCAATGGCAGTTCATTGTTCATGGTAGAAGCAATGTCCCTATATGTGTAATAGTACCAACTGATAAATTGTGCTAAGATCCAGTCAGGAAGTAATGCTTGAAATATTAATGTAAATTTAAAGTAGGCACAAAGGCATAGTGTGGAAGAAAGGGAAGAATAGGCCTCTTTCAGAAGTGAGTTAGGGAGCCGGGCATGGTGGCGCACGCTTGTAATCCCAGTACTTGGGAGGCTGAGACTGGAGGATCCAGGTTCGCGGCCAGCCTCAGCTACTTAGTGAGGCTCTCCACAACTCAGTGAGACCCGGTTTTAAAATAAAGAATAAAAAATAGGGCTGCGGGTGGAGCTCGGAGGTAGAATGCCCCTGGGTTCAATCCCTAGTACCGCAAAAAAAAAAGAAGTGAATTAGGATAAACCTGATATATATGTGATTGGAGGACTCAAAAATGCTTCTCTAGATTACTATATTAGGTGGTAAACCATTAATGAAAATAGACATTATAATACAAAAAGCATAGCCGGGTGTGGTGGCGCACGATTGTAATCCCAGTACTTGGGAGGCTGAGACTGGAGGATACAGGTTTGCGGCTAGCCTCAGCTACTGAGTGAGGCCCTCCGCACCTTAGTGAGACCCTGTTTCAAAATAAAGAATAAAAAATAGGACTGGGGGTGTAGCTCGGAGATAGAATGCCCCTGGGTTCAATCCCCCATTCCACAAAAAAAAAAATACAAAAAGCATATTTGATAGTTTCATGATGAATTCAAATTTTAGACATACTAATTTTTCCCCCCAATATTGGAGATTGAAAGCAGGGGGGCTCATCACTGAGCTACATCCCCAGCCCTTTAAATTTTTTTTTTTTTTTTGCCATACTGGGAATTCAACCCAGGGGCATTCTGCCTCTGAGTTACACCCCCAGCCCTATTTTTTAATTCTTTATTTTGAAACAGGGTCTCACTAAGGTGCCGAGGGCCTCACTAAGTAGCTGAGGCTGGCTGCGAACCTGTGATCCTCCTGTCTCAGCCTCCCAAGTACTGGGATTACAAGAGTGAACCTTCACTCCCGGCTAAATTTTTTTTTTTTTTGAGACATGGTCTCACTAAATTGCCCAGGCTGACCTCAAACTTGTAACCTCTTGCCTAAGCTTCTCTAGTAGCTGGGATTACAGGTGTATGCCCCCACTCCTGGCTCTGACATGTTAAATCTTAAGGTGCCTATGGAATATTCCTATAAAAGATCAAGATTTAGTTGAGTATATATGGCTATGGAGCTCTTGAAAATGTTTTGGTCTTTAGATACTGTTTTAGTAGTTGTCAGTGTATATGTTGGTAATAGAGGGTCAACATTTAGAGTGAGAATAAAAGTTCAGCCGGGCGTGGTGGCACACGCTTGTAATCCCAGTACTTTGGGAGGCGGAGACAGGAGGATCCGGGTTCGCGGCCAGCCTCAGCTCTCTCGCTCTCTCCTGTCTCTCTCTCTCTCTCTCTCTCTCTCTCTCTCCTTAGTGAGGCCCTCCGCAACTTCGTGAGACCCGGTTTCAAAATAAAGTATAAAAAAATAGGGCCAGGGGCGTAGCGTGGAGGTAGAACGCCCCTGCGTTCAATTCCCGGTATCGCAAAAAAAAAAAAAAAAAAGTTCACAGTGTTGGCAAGGTACACAAAAGAGAGGATCCCTAAAACAGAGGTTTTGTTTTGTTTTGGTTTTGATACTGTGGATTGAACCCAGGGGCATTCTACCTTTGAGTTACACCTCCAGCCCTATTGTAATTTTTATTTTGAGACAGGGTCTCGCTAAGTTGCTGAGGCTGGTCTTGAACCTGTGATCCTCCTGTCTCAGCCTCCCAAGTACTGGGATTACAGGCCACTCACTGTCTAGAGAAAAACATTTAACAAGAAAGAAGCTTGGTTATCAGCACTAGATGACTTAGAATGATTTTGTTAAATTACTTTTTATAAAGTGAAATTGATATACATAAAACTAACCATTTTAAAATGTATAGTTCAGTGGCATGTAGTACATTTACAGTGTTTAACCATCACCTCATCTAGTCCTAGGACTTTTTGTTGTTGTCGGTACTGGGGATTGAACCCAGGAACATTCTACCCCTGAGCACACCCCCAGCCCTTGTTTTTCATTTTGAAATAGGGTTATTTAGTCTGGCTAAGTTGTTGAGGCTGGGTTCAAAAGTGCGATTCACTTGTCTCAGCCTCCCAGGTACTGGGATTACAGGTATGTGCCACTATTTTTTTATTTTTATGACCCCCCGCCCCCCCCCCCCGTACTCATAATGAGTTACTTAATACACTTTTTCTTTTTCTCCAGTTCACCAGTCTGTTTTATGTTGGTGGATTTATTTATTCTCTTTATATCATATAAATGAGATCATACAATGTATCCTCTTGTCCCATTTCTTTCACTTAGCATTAATGTTTTTGAGATTTATCTGTGCTGTAGCATATATCATTCTGTGGATATATACCATATTTGTCCATTCATCATTTGGTAGACATTCAGGTTTCTCTAACACTTGTGGTGTGTGTGTGTGTGTGTGTGTGTGTGAGAATTCAAGCCATCCTATCCCTTTTTTTGTGTGGATGGTACTGGGGATTGAACCCAGGGGCATTCTCCCTCTGAGCTATACCCCAGCCTTATGTATGTGTGTATGTATATATGTATGTATGTATGTATGTATGTATTTTAAAAAGGGTCTCACTGAATTACTGAGGGCCTTGCTAAGTTGTTGAGGTTGGCCTCAAACCTGCGATCCTCCTGTCTCAGTCTCCCAAGTACTGGGATTATAGTTGTGTACCACCATACATGGCTATCCTATCCCTTTTCATAGGGATTACATTTAATCTCTAAATTATTTTGTCAATATTGCCATTTTAGCAATATTGTTTTCAAATTCATAAAATCCTTCCGTTTATTTAGGTTCGCTTTAATTTTTTTCAACCCTGTTTTGAAGTCTCCAGTATACAAGTCTTGCCTTGGTTAAATTTATTCCTGGGTATTTTATTGGATGCTATTATAAATGGAATTGTTCTCTTAATTTTATTTTTGAAATGTTTATGCTGGTATATAGAAGTGTATGTGTGTTGCGCCTGTGTCCTGTAACTTTACTGAATTATTTTATTAGCTCTACTAAGGGTGTGTGTGTGTGCGTGTGTTCTTTGGGATTTCTCGTGTGTGTGTGTGTATAAATGTTTTTGGTTTTTTTGTTTGTCTTCCTTGAATAGGATAGCTTTCTATCTTTCAAATTTGGATGTCTTCTATTTCTTTGTTTTGTTCTAATTGCTTTGGCTTGAATTTCCAGTGCAATAGTGAATACCAGTTATAAAAATAGGCACCTTTGTCTTTTTCCTTATCTTAGGGTAAAGCTTTCATTCTTTCACCTTTAGTATATTAGTTGTAGGTTTTTCATAAACACTCTTTATCAAGTTGAGGAAGTTCCCTCGTGTATTATTTTCTTGGGGCTAACATAACAAAGTCCCACAAACAGGGTAGTTTAAAACAACAGAAAATTATTCTTACAGGTACAAAGGCCATTAGCATGATTTTGCTCTGTCTGAGACTAGGTGGAATCCTTCCTTGCCTCTTCCTTGATTATAGTGGTGTTCCTTAGCCTGACGCTATATCATCCATTCTGTACCTTTGGCATTCTTTGCATATGTGTTTGTCTTCTCTTTAGTTTGAGTGATTTGGTTTTTGTTATTTTTTTATCACAACATGGTGTTGATTTTGTTAAATGACTTTTCTCATGTCAACTGATTAAGTGATTTTTTTTCTTCTATTGATGTCTGTTACATTGCTTGATTTTTTTTTTTAATGTTGAACCACCCTTGCATTCCTGGGATAAATCCTACTTGATCGTGGTGTATACTCCTTTTAATATGCTGTTGGATTCAGTTCGTTGCTACTTTGCTAGTATTTATACTTATAAGCAATATCATTGCATTGTTTCCTTTTCTCTTGTCTTTGGCTTTAATATTAATACTGACTTCATGGAATGAGAAAGTGTTTCCTTTTTTAGAATGTTAATGACAGTGTTCTCTGATTTTAAAGGCATACTGTCTTCAGAATCTATTGAGGCATTCCTGTTATAGACTTAACATGAGCCGGGCGTGGTGTTGCACGCTTGTAATCCCAGTACTTTGGGAGGCAGAGACCGGAGGATCCGGGTTTGCGGCCAGCCTCAGCTCTCTCGCTCTCTCGCTCTCTCTCTCCCTGTCTCTCTCTCTCTCTCTCTCTCTCTCTCTCTCTCTCTCTCTCTCTCCTTAGTGAGGCCCTCCGCAACTTTGTGAGACCGGGTTTCAAAATAAAGTATAAAACAATAGGGCCGGGGGTGTAGCGCGGAGGTAGAACGCTCCTGCGTTCAATCCCCGGTACCGCAAAAAAAAAAAAGAAAAACAAATATAGACTTAACACTATTTTTTTTTTGCATTTCAGTTTTTTAGCCTCCTGCTCTGTCACACTTCCTGCTGCTGCTAATATCATTTTGCTTTTCTAATTTGTAATTTCTGATCATCTGTAAGTTAGGAAAACATGGCAGAATTAGCTTAAGTTTAGACTTTGGGTTAAATTAAATAGAATGTGGAAGAACCTGAAGAGTATTCCTTGTATAAATGAATTAATGTATTTTAGGGGAAAGGCTTTGTAACTTCTTTTTGACTATGGCTTTTCATAGTCATTTTTGTTTTCGCCTCCCCCCATCCCCATTATGATATAAGGTGATAAGGTGACCAAGTTCCAGATAGGTATGGTATTATTCTTTTTGCCCGGACTTTTATTTGCATGTGGATATAATTCATCTGGAATACACCACTATTACAAATTAATTATAAAGAAACAGACTATCTCTGAAGCCTAGCTGGTAAAAGTGATTTGGAAGGATAAATGCTAATGGGAGCTAATGAAATGTTAAATGGCAGGATAAATGCTAATATTGGTCTAAAAATTGTGTGTTGTTTCAACACACCAATGACGGATGAAATAATGGAGGTGAAGAGGATGAATGCAGCATTGTTTTATTGCTAATGTAAATATAACTCTTCAAGCCTTTTTGTTTAAACTTCAGCTTTCCTGCTTGCTATTTGGAAGAACTCCCTCTTTTTTCGTTGCTCTAATACTTTTTCACTTAACATCACTCTCTTGTTTCTTCTGTCTTGCCTTGTCCTGGGCAAAAATCTGACAAACAGATTCAACTGAGACATTAGGGGCCGGAATTCTATATGGGGCTGAAGTATCTTTCTCAACATATCACATTAGGAGGCAAATAATGTCAGTTATTAAAGGACTTTTCAGTTGATGTTGGAACATTAGTCTTTTAATACCCTTAATACCCGGTGTCAAATAAGTGCTGAAAATTGGTATCATTGACATCTGAAGTTAACAGTTCAAGTGTGACCTGTTTATTTATTGTTGCTCTAGCATAGGAGGAATTATAAAGTAGACTTTGAAACATTTCTTCAGTATTTTAGTATGCCTGTGTCTTACAACAAATTTTTTGAAGTTTTCTGGTATATTAATTTTACCTTTTGTGGTTTCTGGCTTTAAAACTTTTTATCTGCTACTAAGCACTTGTCTTCTTTAAGTAGCTGGTCATATAACTGGTCAAAAGCTAAGGCTTTTATTTTACTCTGCAACCGTAGTAATTTAGTTTTCATGAGAGTAGACACTCTAAGCTCCTAAACCTGTGTTTGCCATATAATGCTTAATAAATGTTTTTAAAATGAATAAAATCTTTTTAATAACAGTGTCCATGTGATGTTATACACACTGATAATATTTAAGTCTTTATTTTCCAAAATAGAATTAGCATTGTTTTTTTCCCTACAAATATAAAGAATCAGCCAGGTGCGTTGGTGCACACCTGTAATCCCAGTATTTGGGAGGCTGAGACAGGAGGATCGCAGGTTTGAGGTCAGCCTCAGCAACTTAGTGAGGCCCTGTTTCAAAGTAAAAAATAAAATAGGGCTGAGGATGTAACTTGGAGGTAGAATGTTCCTGGGTTCAATCTCCAGTAAAACACACACACACACACACACACACACACACACAAATATAAAGAATGCATGATTATTGCAAAAGTTCAGAGAGTGGTATCATTTGTTGTTATGGTTTAAGTGTATCCTCCAAAGGTCCCTGTGTTGGAAGCTTGGTCCTTTGTATAAAGTGGTATGGCCTTTAAGACATGAGGCCTAGTGGGATGACCTTATGTCAATTGGAGGCATGTCCTCAAAAGGACATGCCTGGCCCTACCTGGCTCTCTCTGACTTCTCTGTTGATATTATGCTTCCTCCCTCATGTACTCCCACCATGATGTGATGTAGCTGAGAGCAATGCATATATCATGTTATTGAACCTCCAGTACTGTGATCTAAGTAACCACTATAAAGTTTAAACCGCCTCAGTTGTTTTGTTATAGTAATGAAAAGCTGGCTAATACATTCGTAGTACAGGGACTTATATTAATTTAAATTTTTGTCAACTGGGTAATTTGACATTAGACTGACCATTAAGACATTGTATTAAAAAATGTGTTTTGAGTTATTTTATATATTGTGATAACAGTTGGTGATAAGGGTTATACAGAGCTCAAGGTGCTCTGTGATTATAAGGAAAGAAAGGCCATTCTTAGGCAAAGCCATTTCAAATGCTTTGTTTTAAAGTTAGATGGATCCATATAAAATTGCTTTCTTTGTAGTTGACAAATGATGTACACCTATAGCACTTTCTCTCGTTTTTTTTTTGGGTTTTTTTTTTGGGGTTTTTTTTTTTTTTGGTCCTGGGGATTGAACCCAGGGCCATTCTACCTCCAAGCTACACCCCCAGCCCTTTTTATTATTTATTTTGAAACAGGGTCTCTCTCGGTTGCTGAGGCTGACCTCGAACCTTCAATTATCTTGCCTCAGTCTTCCCAAGTTCTGGGATTACAGTGTGTGTGCCACCTTGTCTGACTGCAGGGAAATGAATGTAGTACAAGGCTGAAGAAACACTAGCTTTTACCCTTTTTATCCCCCATGCAAAATGATTATTTTAATAATGTAAGAGGTTTTACAGAATGCTTATTTGCATATTAAACCTTCAGTGTGCTATAAAATAAGTGTTGTTTATGAATTTATTTAACATTTATACCTCAGTGGAATGTATGTATAGTTGCTACACTCCATTTTACAGAGGAGGAAACTGAGACCCAGAGAAATTATGTAGCTTGTCTGAAATCACACAATTGAATTCTAGCACAGATGCCACTTCCCATTATTGCTTACAGGTGATTTTTGATGACTACAGGTTTTTTGTGTTTTGTTTGGTTGTTTTTGTTGTTCTGGGGATTGAACCCAGTAGTGCTCTACCATTGAGTTACATCCCAGCACTTTTCTTTTTTTATTTTGAGACAGAGTCTCGCTCAGTTGCCCAGGCTGGTTTCCAGCTTGGAATCCTCCAACCTCAACTTCCCGAGTCACAGGGGGTTAGAGCACTGGGCTCGTAACTGGAATTTTTTAAAATTTATTACATTTATTGGTGCATTGTAGTTATACATTTTGGTAAATGTCAGGGTATCAGAAGCATGCATGCACACATTACTCATTTAGCCCTCCCTCAAATCCCACCCTGTTCCCTCCCCCTTCCCTCCTTTCCATGCTCAGCATAGTGATCGACTCTGATAAGTTTGTTTATACACATCATGTACATTAGTGTATTTCCCTCTTCCCCCCTCTCATCTCCCTCAGTTAGGTCACCTTCTTGGCTCAACTAAAGTTTTCGCCTTCTTTGTCTGGAGTCCCTTCTAAGTCCCATTCTCCCTAGCTTCCACATATTAGGGGGAACATCCGACTTTTCACTCTTTGTGACTGACTAATCTCACTTAGCATAATGTTCTCCAGTGCCCTCCATTTCCCTGCACATGATGTAATTTTGTTCTTCTTTATGGCTGCATAAAATTACATTGTGTACATATCCCATAGTTTTGTGATCCATTCATCTGTCGATGGACACCTTGGCTGGTTCCAAAGTTTGTTGATTGTGAATTGTGCAGCTATAAACATAGATACACATGCATTAGTCTGGTAGTTTAGTTTCAGTTCTTTTGGGTAGATGCCTAGAAGTGGTATTGCTGGGTCATATGGTAGGTTCATTCCCATTCTTCTGAGGATCCTCCACAGTTTTCCAAAGTGGTTGCACTAATTTACCATCCCACCAACAGTGTATTAGAGTTCGTACTTCTCCACATCCTCGCCAGCACATGTTGTTTGTGTTTTTAATGATTGCCATTCTAATTGGGGTTAGGTGAAATCTCAGGGTAGTTTTGATTTGTATCTCTCTAATTGCTTAATGATGTTGAACATTTTTTCATACATTTATTGGCCATTTGTATTTCTTCTGTGAAGTGTCTATTTAGTTCACTTGCCCATTTTTTAATTGGATTATTTGGTTTTTTAGTGGTGATTTTTTAAGTTCTCTGTATATTCTAGATATTAGCCCTCTATCAGAGGTAGCTGGCAAAAATCTTCTCCGATTCTGTCGGCTCTATGTTGAGGTTCTTGATTGTTTCCTTTGCTGCACAAATGCTCTTTAGTTTAATGCAATCCCATGTATTGATCCTCATTTTACTTTCCTGTGCCTTTGGGGTCTTGTTGAGGAAGTCTTTACCTGTGCCTATGTGTTGAACTGTTGGACCTATGCCCTCTTTGAGAAGCTGCAAGGTCTCTGGTCTGATTTCTAGGTCTTTTTTTTTTTTTTTTTTTTT
>PVJS01007825.1:0-54884 GCA_004027185.1 Glis glis | reverse complement strand
AAAAAAAAAAAAACACCTCAGATTTTACATGAAAGAAAACAAAAATTTGTGTGTATGGGGGGAGTGTGTGTGTATGTGTGTGTTCATTTGAGGTGAGGAAATGTGTATAAAACATATTCCCAACTGATTGTGATAAGTCTATAATGTGTTATGTGCCTCATCTTTTCCTGATTCTTCCAGTTAAATCAACACCCTCATCCCCTCTTTAGACATTATAGAACCAGTAATTTCTTTTTTTTTTTTGCACCTGTCATAGTTGCAGTTGTACATTAGTTTCTCTTATTTGGCTGAATTTCCAACTAATATTTTGTTTCCTTCCTTACTGTATCAGACATAAAAGGAATAAAAAATCAGATTATTATTGTATGAAAGTTCTATGCTAAGAAATATTACCAAAGAGGGGTACCTAACCTGGTTGGGAAAAATTCTTGGTGGCAGTAATGCTGGGTGGGCCTAGCTTTTGAAGGATGGATATGTATTCACTGGAAGAAGAAAGAAGGCAGGATATTCCAGGCAAGCAGAAGACTATGTGCAAAGATACATAGACATGAATGGAGGTAAGTTCATGTACTGAGATAAAAAAGATAAGGCAAAATCATGAGAGGTCTTGTGTATTGAATTGTCACCTTTACCTTGAATGCTATGAAATGTTTCTGGAGAGAAAAATTCTTAAGGAGTTGAGTAAGGGGTTATTTTGGCAGTGTAGAGGCTGAATAAGGAAGTTGGACTGCTTTTAATAAAGATGTTGTAATAGGGAAGAATTGATGAGGGTATGAAAGAAGGCAAGAATGAAGGAATAGTTGTTAGAGATGTTAAGGAAACAGTATCTGATGGTGGAGATTAATTAGTTAAAAGAGTTTAGGATAGTTCACAGGATTTTGAATTTGGTAAGTGGATAAATCAGTGTAGTTATATACTAAGATATAGAGTTCACCAGGTCTATGGAAATAGTTGGGTTTGATTGTATATATGCTGTCTGGAAGTACCCCTGAGATAATTCAGTGTGGCTTTCTAGGAAAGCATGGAAATATAATTTTATGGAAAGATTTGATTAGCATACACAGATCCTGAAGTTATCACTAGTCTATGAATTTTAATATGCAAGAGGATGCCCAAGAAAAATAAAGAGTGAAGAGATTAGAGGTTGCAACCTTAGAAAATAGTAATGCTTAGAGGATGGGCAGATAGAAAACTGGTGGTAATAGAGAAGTGAAAGAAAAACTAAGAGGAAAATGGTATATTTGAAGGTAAGGAGGGAGAGTCTCATGAAATAGAGAGGGATAATTATGGTTTGGATATAGAATGCCCCCTGGGAAAACTCATGTATTCACAATGCAAAAAGAGAGGGCTCTAATCTCATCAGCAGATGAATCCATTGATGGACTAATGGACTTACTGAGTGTTAAGGTAGGAGGGTAGGGTGTTGCTGGAGGAGGTAAGTCACTAGGGATGTGACCTTAGGAACTATATATATGTCCCTCTGCTCCTCTGCTCTCCCTCTGCTTCTTCCTGCCATACCCTGAGCTCTGCAGACATGACCCAGCCTAACATGAACTAAAATCTCTGAAATTTCCAGACAGTGAGCAAATAAATCTTTCCTCTAGGTTGTCATCATCAGATATTTTGGGTCACAGCACTGAGAATGCTGGCCAAAACAGGAATAGATAATTTTAATACATATACTTACTGCTTTTTGTATCATTAGGACAAAATGCGTCCATTGAATCTGGAATAGCATAGTTTATGGTAATTTTATAAAAAAGAACTTCAGTGGATTGTGTGGGCAAAAGATAGGATTCAACAAGTTTAGGAAAGAACAAAAATGCTAATGTGGAGATAGTACATGTAGATTCCTCTCTAAAATTTTTTTTATGTTTGTGGGAGGGAAGAAAGAGAGAAGAGAAAGGAAATACACATTCCAGGAAAGGTTTACAAAATTCCTCATGGGGCTCTTACCTGGTATATAAGAGTGTCATTCTTGGTCTTACCCTCTGTTCTGCACAGGCACAAAGCTAAGTACATATGTACATTTGTGAATATAATTGCATGTATACTAAGCCCCTTGAGAGGGGGTCAAATATTCATTCTTCATATTACTCCATTTCCAATAAGCATTCAGTATGACTCTAATCAAAGTGTCCAGTTAGCCCTTTCTCTCTTCCTCCTCCCGCCTGGACTTTGGATCCACTATTACTTTACTATGACAGTTAAAGCTCGCCATGATGAGAGTTTGCCCCAGGCATAAGCTAAGATTCCCTCCCTTTCTCCACCTTGAAAACTGATACTAATAAAAAACCCTCACACTTTACTATAAAGGTGATTTTATTGTTTTCAGATCTTTGAATGAATGACTGCCCTCTGCTTTTGGAATGCCAACAATTTGCAGAGAAAATTCAATTTCCATAAAAAGGAAAATGTCTTCAATTTGTTTCTGGGCATATTATCAAATGAGTTTGCTTTGGATGCTGTCAAAACCAGGGACAGCAGCATCACACCTTCTAAAGAATCCATGGCACAGAGAGGGCTTATCCTGAGTCACTGGGTCTCAGCTCCACCTCTAGGAGATGTGTGACCTCAGGGGAACTCACGTTCCTTTTTTGTCTTCTTTTCTGTTAAAGGATGGATCTACATAATAAATGCCTATTCTGGTTTGACATTTGTTGAAATTTGATCCCCTGAAACCTGGAGTGAAGTCCTTCCACAGATGACTTCCTTTCTTCCCTGTATTTTGGGGGAACTCCTTCTTGAGACAGGTCATGATTCAGCATGTGTTCTCCCATGCTTGACAGTCCCCCTAGGCAAACAGAGCTGCTCCCTACACCTGCGCTCTTTCAACAGTTTCTATGCACTTAACAGGTGGACTTAGGACAACACTATAAACGTTGATAAGAGTTTTATTTAGAGAGTAGATAATGTGAGAGCTGAAGTGAGTTGGTAGTGAATTACTGGGCTTGATGGGGCTCTTTCTTGGTGTTTTTGTGTCTTTAATTCTCAAGATTAGTGAGATTTCATGAAGGAACTTGGGAGTCAAATACAGTTTATTTTACCCATGAGGTGGTAACCAAAAATGAGTATAGAGTTTAACAATAAAATAAGAGTAATGCCTCAAATTTATGGGTCTTGGAATTTTCTTATCTTTTATTCATGTCTCTTCTTCACATTAGAGGATGAGGCTCATCAATAAAGAGCTCTTTTTGGTACTAACACTTTATTGTCAGGCACTGAGAAGGAATGATTCTCACTTAAATCTTCTGACTCACTTGCAGAGCATCAAGATTATATCCTGTTAGCAACTTAGAAATAATATTTCTAGTTTTTTTAATATTTCCTTCACTTTTTGGATTTTTAGATTTTAATCAGGATTAGTAATAAAACTCGTTTAACCAATGCTAAGTTTATGCATGCAATTTTGTTTTAATATATTATTTATCTTGAAAAGGTAATATATACATATGGTGCAATGTTTTAAAATACAAAATGAAATACAGTCACAAGGAAGTCCCCTCTCTGCTGGTTTTGTTTTTGTTTTTGTTTTTTGCTGGAACAGGGGGTTGAACCCAGGGGTATTCTACCTCTGAGCTACACCCCTGGCCCTATTTATTTTTTATTTTTGAAACAGGGTCTCTCTAGTTTGCTGAGAGTCTTACTAGGTTGCTGAGGTTAGTCTCAAACCTGCAATCCTCCTGTCTCAGCCTCTCAAGTACTGGCATTACAGGCATGTGCCACCACTCCTGGCTTCTGCTGTGGATCCCCAGTCCTTCTCCTAAGGGCAACACCTCATGCCAGTCTCCTGTGTTCCCTTTCATGGGGTCCCTGAGTTCACAAACATGAATGTATGAACATCTTTTTTTTTCTATTACACAAATTGCAGCATATTATTTATGTATCTTCTTTTATATGCCAGTTAAATTTAGTAATACATTTCATAGCTTTATTTATATCATTACATGCATAGTCACTACATTAAAAAAATGCTGGAGATTCCTTTGTAGGTATATACCAAAATGTAACTAATTCCCTATTAATAGATTAGTATTGCTAGTATAAAATCGCATTACCAGCAACATTGTGTGACTGCTGCACACGTCATCACTGTTTTATGGTTGTGCAACTACATTGGAAGCTAATGGCTAAAGGAGGCTTGCCAAAGGGAGAAGTAGCTCTTTAAATTTTGAAAGATAGAGATAAAAATTGCCACTGATAAAGGCATCAATATTTACTCTTACCAAGAATCTATGAGATCCCATTTTCCTTCATGTTCTCTCTAATAGACTGAGTCATCAAATATCTTTATCCTTGAAATCTGAATAATTGAAAAATGATATGTGATTGTGAATATAGTTTGTATTTCTCTTATGAGTGAATCAGATTTCTTTTTGCATATTTAAAGGTAAATTATGTAAGGTGTATCCTCACTCTAAATTCTTTGTGGGTTATTGTTTTTAAATTTAATGGAGAGCTGCAAATATTTTCCTCAAATGGAAAATTCACAAAATTGCCCCCATTTTGTTTCATTTAATCGATATTTTGTATATATGTGTGTATATCTATATCTATATCTATATCTATATCTATATATTTTGTGTGTGGGGGAAACAGGGTCTCACTGAGTTGCTGAGGGTCTTGATAGGTTGTTGAGGCTGGCTGTGAACTTATCTTCCTGTCTCAGTTTCCCAAGTACTGGGATTACAGGCATGTCTAGCTCAATATTTAATAATGACAGGTAAATATATGAATACCAAAATTTGTAGGTAAGGGGCACATAATCTCTTGGGGGAAGATCTATCTATCTATATCTATCTATCTATCTATCATCTATCTATCTATCTATCATCTATCTATCTATCTATCTATCTTTATATATATGTAGAATAAAATAGATCTGTGATTGGGAAATTACAGTAGACCATGGGAGCTTAGAGGAAATTGTGATTTACTTAGGTAGAGGGGGGAGACATCATGGAATTTCCCAGGAAAATCATTGCTTCTTCTGTAGTAGGTCTTAAGGGATCTATGAGGTTTTTTTTGGGGGGGGGTCAGGGAAGTGTTCAGGTGATAGAAGAGAGGTCTAGGAACACTCATTTGGAACTGTTCCCTCATTTTAGGAATGAATCTTGACTAATGATCAAAAAGTTCTTTTCCTTGACATTCTTAAGTATTAATTATTTTGGATTGATTATATTCACATTTCTCACAATAAACAACTCATCCTTGGCTATGATGAGGCAAAAACATTTTCATTCCTTTTGACTCAGATATCTCATTTTTAAAGTTTTCTTGGAGATGACAAGCTCTTCATTTATTCAAAACAACTTGTTAAAGCACTGTTAGAAGAGATGAAAATGTCCAACTGTAGCAGCAAATCCTGGAAGTATTATCTATTTGACGGTTGGGGAAGGGGAAGGAAGGTTGGGAGAAAATGAATAGGAAGCTTACTCATTAATCTGATCTCAGTAGTTTTTATCAGACAATAACTGCAAAATTTATGTTATTCCTCACCTGTTTGTTTTTATTTTTTGAGTCTATTAGGGTAAGGTATACCTATGGTAGGTGAGACTTATTGCTCTGTAGCTAAAGGTGATGTGATGAATCATAGCACAGGGTTAGAGGTAAAGGCCACAACAATGGAGAGCATGTCTATGTGTACAAACAAGACACAGGCAAGATCAACATAAACTAAAGAGACAAGTTACCTAACTATAGGGCATCCTCAGAAGAGGGGTGGAAAGGAGGAGGGCAGAGTACAGGCTAGAGTAATAAAGAGAGTGAAGAAATTACCAGAGTATACTTTTATGTAAAGCTTTGACTCTTAGCACCATGACAGTGTGTTATACCCTCAGGTAATAAACAAATAAAGCTAATTAATTTAATCAACTAATCAAAATTAACAGTATATTAATTAAATATATTTTATACGCTTGTAATCCCAGTACTTGGGAGGCAGAGACTGGAGGATCCGGGTTCGCAGCCAGCCTCAGCTACTTAGTGAGGCCTCCGCAACTTTGTGAGACCCGGTTTCAAAATAAAGTATAAAAAATAGGGCTGGGAATGTAGCTCGGAGGTAGAAAGCCCCTGGGTTCAATCCCCGGTACTGCCAAAAAAAAAAAAAAAAAAAAAATATATATATATATATATATATATATAATCAAAATGAAAAAGTAGTAAGTGAACCTAACTAGATTACAAATGACTAATTACACTGAACAGGGAGAGCAGTTAAAGAACTGACCCAAATCACTTTGGAAAATAACTCAGCCACTTCATTGGGTCTTGTAACCCTAAAGACAAAAACAACTGTGCATAACTCTACTATAGTAATAAATGTATTTCTCAAGAGAGCATTGGTTAGCCATTCTGTAACGAGGTGTATGTTGGGGTTGAATAAATCAGTAGACATATTATAGATACTATAAGTCAGGTTTTCCACTGTCAGAGAAAGAAGTTACAAAGAAAGGACAAAGACTAAGTTGAAACTTGTGCTATCTGACTGGAATCAGAGGTATTAGCTACCTTTATCTCCATCTCTATCTGATATATCTCAGATATATCTGTCTATGGCTCCATCTGATCGAGAAAAATATAGATCTATATATGATGTATATGTGGGTTTGTATGTATACGTACATTTCCTAACTCTCTCCACTGAGAGGGTCTAACAGAAATGACACCCTAGGGGCATTCCACCTCAGAGCTACACTCTCAGCCCTATTTTATTTCTTATTTTTGAAACAGAGTCACACTAAGTTGTTCAGACTGGTCTCAAACTTGTGATTCTCCTCTCCCAGCCTCCCAGGCACTGGGATTACAAGCATGTGCCACCATGCCTGGCTGACTATTTTTAAATACCATTCTCCAATGAGAAAAATTAGGACTCATTGGATATTTAGTTTGTCCCAGGGTTGGGGGAGGGAAAATACAAGATAAACCAGGGACATATGATGCCTGAAAACTTAAAAACTTACAAAAAATATGAGTATGTCAAAAGGACACAGGATCCAACTAAAAGAACCTCCCAATGGTTAAAGCTAGAAAAATTTGAACTGCATGATAGTGTTGGATTACAACCCATAGACTAAATCCCCATGAGGCCACACTGATATAAATAATTAAATGGGGAGAAGGAACCATTTCTTGCAAGAGAACTGCCATTGCTATAGGAGAAAATACAAAATCACTACTAGGCAAACAGTACAGTAATAATTGTTGCAAACAAGATCATGCATGGATGCTAAAATCAGCAGGTGAAATTTTGTGAAGAAGTAGGACAGTAGCATAACCTAAAAATTTATTTCCCAAGATATTTATCAACCATGAATATAAAAATGCAACTTTACAATATAGAAACCTAGTAGATACTACCTTAACCACATGATCAAGGTTAGTGTCACTAGTTGGCAACAGGTATTCCTCTGATAATGATGTACAGGAGAGGAGAAAACGTTGCTTCTATGACATTCTTTCCAAAATAGCCTTAGACTAATAATTAGAAAATTGAAAGTTCACAAAACATTTGATTAATATTAATTAGCAGTGACAAGGTCCTGAAAGACAAGATCAAGGGACCATCACAAATTGAAGGAGGTTAAAGAGACATGAGAACTAAATGCATAGTGGGTCCTCATTGGATGCTGAAATGGAAAACAGACATTAAGGGGGAAAACTAGTGAAAGTTGAATAAAGTTTGTGGTTTATTTATTAGTACTGGGAATTGAACCCAGGGGCATTCTACCTCTGAGCTACACTCCCAGCTCTGTTTGTTTCTTAATTTTTAAATTGTCTCACTAAGTTCCTGAGGGTCTCACTAAGTTGCTGAGGCTGGCTGTGAACCTGTGATTCTCCTGTCTCTGCCTCCCAAGTACCAGGATTACAGGTGTGTGCCACCACACCTGGCTGATCCTAGTTCTTAAATACCATTCTCCAATGAGAAAAATTAGGACTCATTAGATAATTTAGTTTATTCCAGGGTTGGGGCAGGAAAAAGACAAGATAAACCAGAAACATATGATGTCCAAACTAAAAAACTGATTAAGAGAAAGAGAGAGAATATGTCAAAAGGACACAGGATCCAACCAAAAGGATTTCCCAATAGTTAAAGCTGGAAAAATTTGAACTACAGAATAGTGATAGTATTGTATTACAACCCACAGAATAAATCTCCATGAGGCCACACTGATATAAATAAATAAATGGGGAGAAGCGACCAGCTCTTGCAAGAGAATTGCCATTGCTGTAGAAGAAATGAAGGAAATACAAAGTCACTATTAGGGAAACAGTATAGTAATAATTGCTGCAAACAAGATCACCATGCACAAATTCTAAAATAGGCAAGTGAAAGTTTGTGGAAAAGTAGGACATTAGCACAACCTAAAAGTTTATCTCCCAAGATATTTATCAATTGTAAACTTAAAAATGCAACTTGACAATATAGAAAGCTAGCAGACACTACCTTAACCACATGATTAAGGTTAGTATCACTAGTTGGCAACAGGTATTCCCCTTATAATGATGTACAGGGGAGGAGAAAACCTTGCTTCTATGACATTCTTTCCAAAATAAATATCCTTATACTAATAATTAGAAAATTAAAAGACAGTTCACAAAATATTTGGTCAATATTAATTAGAAGCATCAAGGTCCTGAAAGACAAGACTGAGAGACTATCACAAATTGAAGAAGGTTAAAGAGACATGAGAACTAAACCCCCAGCCCTTGTTTTTAAATTTTGAAACAAGGCCTCACTAAGTTGCTGAGACTGGCTGCAAACCTGCGATCCTCCTGACTCACTCTCCCAGCTCCTGGGATTAGAGGTGTGTGCCACCAGGCCTGGCCGTAGTTTGTAGTTTATTTAATCACAGGTACCAGTGGGACTGTTCTGGGTTTGATATTTGTACACTGGTTATGTAGGTGGTTAACATTAGGAAAAGTTGGGTGGAGAGTGTACATGAAGTTTGTATTATTTTGCAGTTTTTCTGCAAGTTGAAACATTTCCAAACAAAATGTTTGAGACTAGGAGAACAACAACAAATAAAAGAGAATAAGAGGAAAAAGATAAACTTTAAAAACAAACCATATGTTTGCTTTTTGGAAAACAAAAGCTAGTTGGGTCATATGCCATTAATAAAGTAAGCTAGTTGCTGGTGATTGCTTCTATCACATTATCTAAAGAGACTGATATTGTTGCCTATCAAAATTGGCTTTGAGGGTTTTTTATGAGACGTGAAGTATAGGTACCTCTTCAGAGTAAATATGCTACACATGGAACAAATACACTATGTTAGATATCATACTGATTTTGATGTTTTAGTTTAGATGTTGGTGGGAGAAAATAAAGTTGCTTTCCATTTAATAGACATTTTGCCATTAATATACTCATTAGAAGTTTGGGGACCTGGCAGATTCTGAATAGGTTATTACTGACTCATTGTAGACTTCCAAGCAGATGAATACACTGATTAATTTCATAGCTAATGCCAAGAATCAACAGATTCCTATGTTTAATATGAACAGAAAAAAATCTTAGATAAGCTATCATTTAAAAATCTGAGAACTACCTCACACAATTATTCATTCCTACAAGCAATGAGTAAATAACTCTTTTAAAAAGAAAAATTTAGGTGCTAGAAATTTAAATAGGTTCATCCATCATTATGTATTAGACATCTCAGCCTTTCTCAGAAAGTGCTAAATTATTTCAGTTTGAAACCACACTGGTGAGTTACTCACTGGGATTGTTTAAAATGCTTAAGTCAATTAGAAAACAAAAAAGAATGATTAACTTTTACAATCTCAATTAGAGATAGATAACAGATTAAACTTTAGCCACAAAAATATTATTGCTAGAAGAAATTTGATTTTGACTTAGGGAATAATACACAGAAAGCAGGAAAACTGAAAGTTTTTGTTCACACAAAAACCTGCCACTGTCCTCTCATACATGTGTTCTGGCTACTACAAATTTCTATTTGTTTTGTTTTCAAATATTATGGTACATGTAAAAATGAATTCTTTTGAAGTCCTGTTCAAGATACTTTAGAAAGATTGAACTCTATATGCCTAATTGTGGAAGTGGATGAGTCACTGGAGGGATTACTTAAAAAAGCATTCACATTGATGTCCTGATAGGTATGAGCAAACTTTTTAAAATTAGTCCAAGTCATAAAATTCCTATGGTCAACTAACTCCCTTTCAGACCTGCTTTGTTCTTACATCCATAATATATAGTTAGAAAATATTTTGCATTAAAATGATGTATTTTAGTGTGAGAGTTCAATAACAGCACAATAGCCTGTGAATTTAATCCCTGAGTTTCTTTTTTCAACTACTGTGATGATCGATTTCCTCTGAGATGAATACACCTGGTCACAAGGACCACTGTGATAATAGTTTAGACAAGAAAGCAGGCCATTTGAATATTAATTGTGACTGAGTTGACTTTCCTGCCCTGTCTCCTAAGAGCTCACAATACTGTTGATTCAGAAGGTTCACAAATATATCCTGTAATCAAGTCATAGAGCTGCTGTGTTAGACTGTAATGGTACAACACCTGAAACCCAGGCAAGTTGGTAACAGCAACTTATCTTGCCAAGACAATTAGAATCTTCAGAGACTTTCTCGTGTTTTGCCTTATTGAATCCTTGCAACAGCCTTGCCAGGGAGACAGAGAGGCTCATCATAAATAAGAAAATTGATACCTAGGAGGTCATGTGTGTTTTAAAACCGCACGTTCACCTGCTTGCTCTGATCAGGTTCCATCAAGGGAACCAGGGCCTGGTCCTCTTCATTTGCTACTTTTTGAGGAACAGTATGTCTTCAAAGTAAAGCAGAAGCTGTAGGTTGGGTTCCAGAGCAGGAGAGCTCCACAGGAAAAGTCTCTGTCTTCTGCTGCAGCACACAGGACTATTTTTAGATGTTTTCCTTTTGCTAATTGTCTCTCCCTCCTTGGGGAATTTCTATGGGTAGAATCCCAAATGAGCCAAGTTTCTCACTAATTCCCGCAGAGATGGGGAAGATGAAGGCCACAGCTCAGTTGCTGCGGGGCCTCAGCACTTCCTCAGTGACGACAGTGTGGAGGCTTTGGCAGGATCTTCAAGGACCATGAAGCCCACAGAGGTCTGGTGAGCCCACTGAACAGTGAGACTCAGAGTTGTTGGAAGGGGGCCTGCCCATATCTTCTCCAGCCTTGGAATCACCCAAAAGGGCCTCGCCTAAAACTCAGTTCTGAAAGGAGCTAAGAAGGTGTGGAGCAGTGGTGGCTGTGGGCTCAGAAGATCTTCCACTGTCTGGTTTTCCTCCACTACCTTTGAAAGGAAAAAGGAAGAGACTTTTCCCAGGCAACTTCAACCTTTACTTCCACTTTTCAAAAACATAGGAAGAAGTGTGGATGGTTAGCCAAGGAGGAGAAAGAGGAAAACAATGATGAAAATCATCTTTACTCCCTTTCAGGGAAGAACTAACCAGTTAGTGCTAGGGAGCCTTGAGACAATGGGTGGAAAAAGATGGAGTAAGTTTTTGGCTCCATGTCAGGGAAAACCTGTCCTAACAGGTTTTGTGTAGTGAACTACCTGGGGAACTGCTGAATTCTTTAACATCTGGACTGTTCAAGCAATTGTCACTAGTATGGATGCTAGTATTCATTGGAAAGTGAAAGTGACTCAAAACTCTACTTAATAATAATAATAATAATAATAATAATAATAACAACAGCTAATGCTGTTATAGCACTTATTTATAGCCTGTGATTTCCTTTTCTCTTTTCGTTTCTTCTCCTTTATATTTTAATTTTTTAAAATATTTGGTGCTAAGGATTGAACCCAGGGACATTTTACCTCGGAGCTACACCCCTCGGCCCTATTTTACTTTTTTATTTTGGAACAGGGTCTCACTAAGTTGCTGAGGGCCTCACTAAGTTGCTGAGGATCTTGCTAAGTTGCTGAGGTTGGCCAAGAACTTGCGATCCTCCTGTTTCAGCCTCCCAAGTACTGGTAATACAGGCATTTGTCACCATACCCGGCATAACCCGTGCTTTCCTAACCTTCCACAAGGGGTGTATGAGATAGGTACTATCACTAATTTTCTTTTAAAGATGAAGAAACTGAGGCACAGAGAAGTTAAGTAATCCCTTCAAGGTCACACAACTAGTAGGAATTTGAATCTATGCTGTCTCCAGCGTCTGTGCTCTTAACCACGTGCCGTATTGCTGTGGTGGCCTCCAAGGTCCCTTTTCGCATTGAGATTCCACATAGGGTGGCCTCCTGTCGCATGGCTTCACTCTTTGAACTTCCAAAAGGGCCCGGATGGCCTGAGAAGGGAGACGGGGGCCTGGAGCCTATGTGCAGCTGTGGAAATAAATCGAGATCTTTAAACCCATGGAGAAGCTCACTGGTCTTGGAGAAGCTTGTTGGTCACTTGGGCGGGTCGGCAGAGGCAGTGCCTACCAGAATCCTGGCGCCAAAGTGAAGCTCAGTTCTCAGAGTTCCCGCCTCGTCTGGTGTTCCCTTCCACGCGCACTTCCCACTGCACCTAAGCTAAGCTTTTCTAGGAGCCTGGCAGGCAAGGGACAAACTAGCGCAGAAGCCGCTAATGCTCTTTCCCACCCTCTTCCCCGTCCAGATTTAGGGAGAGCTGCCCAAGGAGGTAAAAGACTCACCCAAGGTCACAGCCCCATCCAGAAAATCCAGACGTCCGAACTCCCACATGGGCGCTCTGCCCACGCCTAGGCGCACTCCTTTTCTCCTCGCCCTCACCCGAGAGCTTTCTTTATCCCACAACCTCGCTTCCCCCACCCCAACCCCTAGTTCCCTGGAGTCGCTCCTGACGTTCCGCAGTCTCCAGGGTCCAGCCTTCCTTCGGCGCTTCTCTTCCGCCGGATTCCCACCCGGAGCAGCCCGAGCTCCACCTGCAGCCCGCGGGAGCCCTGCGGTGCGCGCGGGCTCGGCGCACAGCGCGGTCCACGCCGAGCCCCTCTCCCGCCGGATCCCGGGCCCCGGGCCGCCGCAGGCTCGCCGTCCCTGCCGAGAGCCGGAGCGGACGCGCGCCCCTAGCCCCGGGTCACGGGACCCTGGCCACGTCCCGTCGGGCGCCGGCACCTGGAAGGAGGCTCCCATCCCCGGTGACGTCGCCCTGTCGCCCGCCCGCCCGCAGCGGAGCCTCGGTCGGAAAGTCCCAGAGTGTCACGTCCGAGCGCACTAAGGTGTGGCCGCGCCCGGGCTCCCGGGAGGGGAGGCTGGCCCCGGCGGAGCGCGCTTCCTCCTCCGCGCCCGCCCTGGCCGCGGCGCCCGCCGCGCTCCGCGCTCGGCCCGGGCTCCGGCCCGCCCCATGTGCAAGCCACCCTCCACCTGCGACGCGCGCCATGGGCTCGGGACCCGGCTTCGGGAGACAGGCCGCCTTTTGGTTGGGCAATTAGCGGAGGTGGGCGGGGAGTTGGCGAACCCCACACGCGCGCTTCTCCATGAAGATTCTTGAGCTTTCTCTAAGGAAAGGAGTGCATATGCTGCAGTGTCTCTGTGGGAAGAACCTGAGGTCCAGCCACAGCCCGAGCGGTGAGCATCCTTCTTCCCCCAGCCCTGCACACTGAGGAGGCGTCCCTCCCGGCCCCTCTCCGCTCCCTCCCTCCTGGACTCCGCGCTGGAGGTGGAGGAAGGCGTTTCCTTCCTGGGGCTCGGCGGCGGTGTGTGTGTGTGTGTGTGTGTGTGTGTGTGTGTGTGTGTGTGTGTGGTTAAAATCTCTGAAGTCATCGGCACTTTATAGAACGCGTTAGCTGTCGCCGGGCGCCTGAACTCGAGCCGCGGTCCCGGTGCGAGGGGCGCCGAGTGACCTGCTTTCACACTTGTCGTGGCGCTCTCCTTGTGATTCGCGAGGGCGGCGTGAGACTTGGAGTTGCTTAGCGTCTCCTCCGGGAAGTTGCTGGTGCGTTCGACAGGAGAGGGGACTTTTTAACAGGTGGCTGGCGAGGCAGGTATCTTATTTTTCTTGCTTTATCTGAAAGTAGACAACTGTCGGTCATTGAGGATAACTGTCCACAGGCGACCGAGTAGTTTCTGTCCTTGGTGCTGAAACGGAGAGTCTCAGCCCAGGGCTTAACCAACTGGGTCCCCCAGGGCAGGAGGAAAAGTAACAAAACCAGGCCCTTTGAATGGCTTGTAATATTGAGAAAAAATATTAAAATTTTTAATGAAAGAAGCACCAAACTAAAGCCAAGCAAGTGATTCCATCCTTCCGGAGCCTTGAAAAATGGTGTATTTTCTCACAGCATTCTTTCCCTGGTTTGTTTTTAAGATATAAGTTCCCTTTAAAGCAGCCATTTATTAATTTTGCAAGTGCTAATTCAGTTTCTGGGGTTTTTGTTTCCTTTAAAATGGAGGTGGGGTTTAAGGGAAGTGGAAAGACACCTTATTATATCTAACCATGTGTCTCTTTTGACAAGAGTATATATATTTTTGTCCATAAATTCCAAATAACTTTAACATTCAAAACTAAAAAAAACATAATGGATTTTGTGTTTGAAACTTCACGTTTTATTTTTAGAGATCTGATTCATTTGGTATTGCTACCTATTTTCACTCTGTTCTGAAGCAATGAAAATTATATTTGGAAAGATTAGGATGCATATAGGATTCATTCATCCTTTCTAAAACTTTGACTTTCATGTCACTGCATAGTGGAAATGAAAAATAAAACTATCTTAAGGGAACTAATTAGACACTTTATATATGATATTTGAGAACACACTTTTGGAGTGAAAATAGCAATGAGAACTCATGTTTTTACTTCTGTGTAATTCAGAAGATTATTTGACATTCTTTTTATCTTGCCACCACATTTGTAAGTGCTAAAAGACCACTACATTCTAAACTAAGAAGCCTTATCTTGAAGTTTTACATCATGGTAATATATATTTCACAAAGTCAGTAGAGGCGTATTTAATATTATTTCAATTTTCCTAGCTTATATTAAATAAAATGTGACTAGATTATAACTTGGGCATTTGTTTCTTAGATGGAAAACATTTTTAAGTGTATATGGTGTGTAATAAAGACAAAGCACTTTCCCTTGTAAAAATGAAATTAGATGTTCAATTAACATGCATGGCCAGTTTCCCAAATAGAAACAGATCCAAATAGAAAGGGAAATTCCTATGATTGGGCAGCATAAGTTGTTACAAGCATGGTACTTAAGAGTCAAGAGATCTAGTTACAAGGCATTCTCAATAAGTCACTAAAAATCTTTAAAATACGTTTTCATCTGAAAAAAGTGGAAATAATGATAGCGCTCTCCTGATTCTTCTATCTAACTTCACCCTGGATTTAACAAGTGATTCTATGAAAACTGCTGTGCTTTATTTATGCATTATTTTTACTTAGTGAGGTACATCTTTTTGTTTTGGAGAACTATCTCTTTAGAAAAATTCTTGTAAAATGTTCTAAGTAGAGAAAATAAAGATTCTTTCTCATTCTTTGTGCAGACAGAGGTGACATGCAGTTATTTACTAAGAGATTGTTTCTGGAATTATATAGCCTTTGCTTCTATTGTAGTTTCTTTTAGCTTATGAGTGTGTGTAACTAACATGAGCTTGCTGTCTCTCAATTTATGCCTACATTATGATGAGAATAGTACCACCTCATAGACCCTAAAGAGTAAATTAATTGATAATAGCTAAAGATTTAATTGAGCTTCCATTATATGCCAGATGCTGTTCTAAGGACTTTAAGCCTACCACATACAATATGCTTAGTATATTTTATTTTATTTTTTGTGGTACTGGCATTCTACCTCTGAGATACACCCCCATGCCAGTTTTATTCTTTTATTTTGAAGCAGGGTCTCACTAAGTTGCTGAAGTATATTTTAATTATTGTGTTCTATTTTAAATTTATTTTTGATGTGGCTTATGACATTAGCTTGGCCTCACAGCAATTCTGCATGCAATGTTGGTATGCCTAGTGTTAACATGAAAATTGGAATAAAGACATCAGGAACTTTTTCATGGAGCAAATTTATAACAATGGAGCTAGAATGAACTCTAATTTTAAAAGTATACTGTTATTGGTACGTTATAATTATGCTTCATAGTGAGAGTCAATGTGATACAAACATACATGCACACAGCATTCCTATGGATCCTATCCCCCTCCCTTCCTCCCTCTGTATTTATTAGTGAGGTAGGTAGTGATACCTTTGTATATGGACATAGCATTATTTAAACAGTTTCCTTCATCAAGCCTCCTTTTTTTATCCTTCCCACCTCCCTCCCCCAGTTCCCTTCCACTATTCTCATTTATCTGAAGTCCCTTTTGTTTCACATTTTCTTCCTAGCTTCCATATATGAGAGAAAACATATGACCCTTGACTTTCTGAGACTGGATGATCTTTCCCCAAAAGAATGCAATGATATTTCGAACAATGTGAGCAAGTAGTAACAGATTTTCATGCCAGCTACTTTTCCATTATTTTATAGTTAAGGTAAGTAAGGGCCAAAAGAAAGAAGTGGTATAATTTGTTATAATAGGTTAAGAGAATCTACTAACAGATACTGAAGTTTGGGAAATGTAAATATTTCAATATTTTATTTAGATTCTACCAAATAAGCAGGACTAAGAAAATACAAACTAATCATTACTTTTGAGCTTTTAGTGTAATTAAAATATTTTATTCCTCCTATCCTTCCTCTGCATTTTCAAACATTAATGTCTTATTGGTTTACCTATTGCATTAGTTTATAAATTGTTTGTACCTCAGTAGGATGAAGATAACATGTGGTCGTAAATGAAAGACAGTATTAAACCATGTTAAGTCTATTGTTTAAGACAAGGATATCACCAACAACCTTACTAGTATATATGAGGAGGGAGGAGTGGTTAGCAGGATGGGGTTAGGAGGAACCCACACCAAGATATGTTATGTACATATATGGATGTATCACTGGATCTCACTATGGTGTATAATTATATTGTACCAATAAAATTCTAAAAATTATACCCATGTTGGGATAAAAATACTAAATTCTAGTCTCATATGATCCTTTTTCATTTCTCAAATGAAATGATTTTTTAAACACATGGAGTCCTATTAAAAGGCAAATTTGAAATTTAAAATTCTAAATAATCCTATTCAAAGTGTGTGGCATTTCTATTAGCCTGATAAAATAGTAAGGTTTTTTTTTTGGTTCAAAGGAAAAGTAAAGCAGGTTCACTTTTCTCAAGAGGCAGGAGCTTTACAAAGAGACAGGCTCACAAAAGAGCAGTGGTTAAAACAGTAGCTTCCATGACTGCTTCAGTTCTTCTCAAGATGTAGTTAGGTGCCAGCAAAAGCTTTCTATAAAGGAGGTTTAGGTTGTAGGACCATCACTTCAGCACAAAAACTATTCAAATGTTGTAGAAGAGAAATTCCTGTCCTACCAATCAGGCTCCTAAGAAAACATAGGTCTCAACCTGAAAGAAGAGGCAGCACTTTCGGTAGCACATTCCTATAATAGTAGTAACATAAGTGTATGGATATACATGCACACACACACACACACACACACACACACACACACACATGTTTGCTTGCTTGTGCTATCATTTTAAGTTACTCCTGAAAATCACCCTTCTTCTGTGTACAGTTGTGATTCCTCTGTGATGTTTAGTCAGAGGCTTCTTAGCCTGGCAGCATGAAGGATTATCATATATTGAGAAGACGGAGCTAAGCAATCACATCAAGTTTCCGGGATGTGGAAAACATACAACTAAAAATCATCCACACTAGTGTTATCAACTGTAGCATGGGCATCCAGATGGAAAATGCTCACTTAACAGTTAAGTTGTACCAGACGCTTGTATAAGTAAGGGATCTAGGCTCTAATTATTCTACTGGACAGCAAAATGGTTCAGGAAAGGATATTTGACTTGCAAGTTTGAGGCCAGCCTTGGAAACTTAGCAACCCTGTCTCAAAATAAAAAATAAAAAGGACTGAGGATGTAGCTCAGTGGTAGAGTATCCTTGGGTTCAATCCCTAGCACTGGGGATGGGGAGGGAGGATGGTATCTGGTTACAAATTGGTTATTATTTGTTAGCTTATTTCCCAGGAAAGGATTCTCTATAAAGAGCATTAAATAATTATTTAAAGCTCTATTCTACCTTTATTTATAAGTATCCATATTGCCCTTTAATCTCTATTCTTCAAAAATGTAGGTAATAGATGCCTTACAAAACTGGGGTAAGGGAAAATAACATAATTATTAGTTGAGGATATTTTAGATTCAAATTCAATCTTCAGAAATCTACCAGGTAAAACAACAAATGACAAAATCCAACTTTTAAAGACATGTATTCTGTTGTTTACATTGTTTTTATTTCGAAATAGAAATGATTTTAGTATGTAATTGCCTTCAATTATTCGGTCTTGGAAAACTTTATTCAAGAGTTACTGATGATTTCTTCATGGTAATTATCTTTGTTATAGAAGTTTTCTTTGAGTTGGAATTTGTGTCATCAACTTAAAATTCTTCACTATTTCAATGACTAAAATGAGTATGAGTTATTTAATATACAAAATTTCCATTACTTTCTTATGGATTTCATTTTCAAGATTTTTTGCTGTTTTACATGAGATTTTCAATGTAAATGTCAGATCATTCAAGAAGTTAACATTCATTATTGGTATATTTGTTTTATACTAGTTTTTTTTTTTTGTGGTACCGGGGATTGAACCAGGGGCGTTCTACATCCGCGCTACACCCCCGGCCCTATTTTTTATACTTTATTTTGAAACCGGGTCTCACGAAGTTGCGGAGGGCCTCACTAAGGAGAGAGAGAGAGAGGGGGAGAGAGAGAGAGAGAGAGAGCAAGAGAGCTGAGGCTGGTCGCGAACCTGGATCCTCCAGTCTCCGCCTCCCAAAGTACTGGGATTACAAGCGTGCGCCACCACGCCCGGCTTGTTTTATACTAGTTTTAAAAAGCAATTTGCTAAGGGCCTACTATTTGTAAGTGTAATGATCACCTGGGCTTTTATATGGATTTAATGTTTTAGATTAATTTAGGTTCATAGCAACATTGAGAGGAAGGTATGGAGACATCACATAAACCCCACACCTCACGCAGATAGAGCCTCTTCTGCTGTCCACATCACCATCAGAGTGGCACATTTGTTGAACTTGATGAAGCTACATTAACATGTCATTATTACTCAAAGTCCATACTTTATATTAGAGTCCACCGTTGGTGTTGTATACTCTATGGGTTTGGACAAATGTATGATGTCATGTATCCACCATTATAGTATAATACAGAGGGTTTTCACTGCTCTGAAAACCTTCTGTACTCTACCTATTCATCCCTCCCTCTCCCCAACCCCTAACACCCACTAATTTTTTTGTTTCCATAGTTTTGCCTTTTCTGGAATAGCGTGTAGTTGGAATAATATGGTGTTTAGCATTTTTAGTATTGACTTCTTTCACTTAGTAATGTACATTTGAATTCCTTCCATATTTTTTCATGCTTTGATAGATCATTTCTTTCTGGTATGTGACAAAGTTCCATGTCAGCATATACCACAGTTTATTTATCCACTCACCTACCAAAGGACATCTTTGTTGTCTCAAGTTTTGGAAATTATGAATGAAATGCTATAACCATCAGTGTGGGTGTTTTTGTATAGACAAATTTTCAGACTCATTTGGGTACATATCAAAGGCACAATTGTTGGATTGTATACTAAAAGTAAGTTTAGTTTTGTAAGTACATGTCAAACTGTCTTTCAAAATGGCTGCGCCATTTTGCTTTCCTACTAGCAATGACTATGAGTTCTTGGTGCTCGGTATCCTTGCCAAAATTTGGTGTTGTGAATGTTTTGGATTTTAGGCATTCTAATAGGTGTATGGTGGTATCTCGTTGTTTCCATTTGTGGTTCCCTGGTAGCACATCCTGTTGAACATTTTTTCATATGCTTGCTTGCCATCTCTGTATTTTCCTTGGTGAGGTGTCTGTTCATGTCCTTTGACCATTCTAAAATCAGATTGTTCGCTTTCTTACTGTTGAGTTGTCATTTAATACTTTTCACTCAATATTTTAGGTTCTCCCTTTGAACACATTGTAGGATAGCATGATCCCATTTCCTTAAAGTTAGGTATGGCCATACAGTTTGCATTGGCAACTGAAATATGAGCAGAAACGGCATACTTCCATGTGAAGCTTTCATAGCTCAGAGCACATTTCACTACAAGCTCTTTGCTGTTGCTGACATTCAAGGTGGTAGCTACTCCATTAGCCCATGTTCCTAGGTATCATTTAATGCAGAGAGTTCCACCACATGACCCATGATGGATGTTCAATTCAAATGAGAAAGTAAGAATCTCCTTTTGTAATTAACTTCAATTTTAAAGTAGTTTGGCTTGTTCTGATTACTATAAGGCAGTGCTGCTTAAAATGATAACATCTAAAGTAGGATTATTGGGTTATATTTAGAGTTTTTCCAGTCAAAACACTACAATTTCTCTATGATATAATCTGCAGTACATAATGAATAGATTCGTTGCTTTTGTTCATGGTCTTTTAATCATTAGTTGAGCATATCAAAGTAGGAGGTTTTGTTATCACCCTTCCAGTAAATTAGAAGGTGTCCTTACTTTAGGTTGTGCATTTTTCCTTAAATGATGTCTACCTCTTTACCAAAGATGTAATAAATCTCCATGATATTTTTCAAGTACTCTGAAACTATTCTCTCAAAGTTGTGAATTTTTTTTTAACTGGAGATTGAACACAGGGGCTTTCTACCGTACAGCTACAACCCCACCCCTTTTTATCTTTTATTTTGAAACAAGATCTTGCTAAGTTGTGGAGGGTCTCATAAGTTGCTGAGGCTGGCCTTGAACCTGGGATCCTCCTGTCTCAGCTTCCCAAGTACTGGGATTATAGGTGTGCACCAGCTTTTGAAGTCGTAATTGTGTGTGTGTGTGTGTGTGTGTGTGTGTGTGTGTGTGTGTGTTACGGTGGTTTGAACCCAGGGGCATTCTACCACTGAGCCACACCCTCAGCCCTATTTTATTTTTATTTTGAAACAGGGCCTCACTAAGTTACTAAGGATGGCTGTGAACCTGTGATCCTCCTTTCTCAGCCTCCCAAGTACTGGGATTACAGGTGTGCACCGCCATGTCTGGCTTGTGATTTAACCATTAGTCTTGTAAGGACTCAGCTGCTTCTTCCTATTTACCCGAAATGTGCAAATTACCTTTCAATGCAGCCAGTCATATCTGGGAAGGATGAATTAGCTATGTTACCTGAAAAGCAGTAAACAATATGGTAGCTCTTGTCAGTTTTCCCAGGCAAAGAAAATGCAAATAAACACTGCTTTTCTTCCCCAGCCTTATGAATTAGGAAGAAAATCAGGGTAACACTTTATGGTGAAGAGGTTGAACTCAGTGCTTCCATCTGTGTCATGGGCTAGCAATGCACTTTCCTGGCTCTAAGGAAAGTACAACATAAGAGGGGAAGGACGCCAGACTATTTGCAAAGCTTAGAATACTTGCACCACACTAACTAACCCTTCCTTTCTTCTGCCATTTTCCTTCCAAGGGTAGAAAGTTAAAGACACATGTTCTGGCTTCATGAGCTGCCATATTTCCATTTAGCAAATAATCCTGTGTACTGATTGCCTGGTAGGTTCTGTGTTAAGTGGTAGAGACCCAGCAGGGAGACATATACTTACCAGTAAAAGGTATAACACACAGCAGAATAAGATATATGCCCAAATCGAAGAACTTGGGAGCCTCAGTTTGTTTCAGTTTATTAAGCCTTTACCCGAGTTAATGTTCGGTGGTAAGACTCACCTCCAGGAAGGAATAATTAATTCAGTTTAGTATTCATGTTAATTTCCCTAAGCTTGAAAAGTATGTAGGAGTTCAAGAGGAAGTGCTGGGGGATGGCAGATGAGAGCTGTACTGGAGGGGAGTAATATCTCTGTACATTTTACTGGCAGAATGTGTTTGAATGAAAATAAGATGAAGATATAAAAAACATTTTTTTACAAAATTACCCTACAACTCAATTCAAGCCTACTTAGCATTACCCATTTTTAGATATCCTGCCTAGTTATCTATATTATACCTCTCCTCTGCCCCTCCCTCCACATGTCCATTTATTCACCACCAAATATAATACATCAGCTTCTTAGAAAGGTGCAAGTTCTATTCTGTGATGCAGAGTTATAAAGGGACATTCAGGGAGTACTTATAGATTTGTTCTCTTGATTTCTATGGAATGTCTTAAAACAATGAAACTCTTTTGCTTTGTTCAGCGTGTGCAATTGCTATCTTTATGCCATGCTATTTTCATTGCACAATGTTACGAATATCATGTCTGAATATGTCTTCTAATGCCATTAAAAGCAAGGCATTTGAATCTCCTAAAGTGCCAATCAGAGAGATAATGCCTATCTGTCAAGATGGTCTCTCTTGCTGAAATGATTTTTCTTGTTGATCTATGAGCTCCTAGTGCCGTCCTGCCCCCTCCACTCAGCACTGTTTATAGAAACCATCGCGTTGCAGTTGGTGTCACTGATTGCCCACGTCGTTGCTTCAATGAAGCCATCTGGGATGCGATTGCCTGGTCTTTAAATAAAACTTAGTGGCACAAAATGAATCTTTTTTTTTTTTTTGAGGGGAGAGGGGTTGTTGCTTGCTGCATCATTTTCTAAGGCACTAATTATTTGCTTAACTTGGAGGAACTGGAGAATCAGTGAATCGCCATGTTGGCTCAGTGTCTGACCTTGACACCAAGGAACTCGTGGGTGTCCAGCAGAGTCGCCATATTTATGAATCCATTCTAAAAATCATAGTGATGATCCCCGACCCTCAACCTATTCCAGCGTAAATAGCACAGTGCCTGGGGGTAGAGCATGTGCCTGTGGTTCCAGCTACTCAAAGGCCGAGGCCAGAAGATTAATTGGGATCAGGAGTTTGAGACAGTAATGGTCTATGCTAACCTGGTGATAGACTCTTGTTCACCAGCAGTGTGGGAATGATCTGGAAGTGGTAAAAAGTAGAGGGAAAAGTTGGTGTTGCATTTTCTAAAATTATGAGTATGAAAGTTGGACGTTAGTTGCTACCTTTGGCCTTTTGGCTTCTGAATTTCACCATGAGACTTGCAGAATAGCATATCTCCCTAGAGTTATCTAACACAAACTAGGAAACTAAGGCTTCTTCAGGTAAAGATTTATATTTCTATATACATTTACTTATTACATCCTGAAAATTTTTAAATTGTAAGTACATCTATAACTATCTAAAATATGTGTGCTTGTGTGTGTTTAAATGCATTAAAAATACTAATTACCATTACATTTAGAGAGTGGTGGTAAAGATGGAGGACTTATTTTTTTACTTGATATATGTCTATATTATTTGAATTTTTATGAAAATGTGTTCCATTTATAATAAAGACTAATGATGTATATTTCAAATTATACAGTTTTCTCCTCAGAGCAGAAGACTTTGCAGATGTAAAATCTCTATGGAATTAAAATGCTTATAAAACCAGAACCCCAATATAATCCCTTCCATTCTATATGTGTAAATTAAAAAAATGTTTTGGTATTTGACATTGAACCTAAGAGCGTTATACCTCCAAGCTACACCCCCAACTCTCTTTTATTTTTATTTTGAAACAGGGTCTCACCAAGTTGCTGAGAGTCTTGCTAAGTTTCCGAGGCTGGTCTCGAACCTGTGATCCTCCTGACTCAGCCTCCTAAGATTGGGATTGCAGGCTTACACCACCTCACCAGACTGTGTAATTTTTTTTTTTTTGGTACTAGGGATTGAACCCAGGGGCATTCTACCTCAAGGCTCCAACCCAGCCTGATTTTTTTATTCTTTATTTTGAAACAGGGTCTCACTAAGTTGCAGAGGGCCTCACAAGTTGCTCAGGGTGGCCGTGAACCTGCGATCTTCCTGTCTCAACCTCCTAAGTACTGGGATTACAACCATGTGCCACCATGCCCAGCTAATTTTTTTAACAAAAGTTATCACATATAAGTTGTGTCTTATTTGTTTCTTTCCTATTGGATTAAACAATTATTCTAAATATGGAAATTTATACACATATTGAAATATTAGGGAAATATTTTTTCCAAATGCAATTGTAAGAAGCTGTTAGTAATGGTTCTTGGAGAGACTTGAGGTGGAGAGAAGGAGAGTCCCTCTTTTTGGTCTTCACTTTCTGTGCTATTTCTAATGATTGTACATATTTACATATGAATATTTGCTGTATTTACATGTAAATTAGGGTGTAGCTAGGTGGAAGATTATGGATCATTTGAAGTCATTAGACAGTCTCAGCTCCACCTATTCCCTTTCATTTATTTTTTCCTCTTAAATCCCTGAAGGAATTCCTTTGGTCTCCTGCTAGTTCCAGCTTAACCAAGAACTATTCCCTCTCAATTTAAAAGGTGAGATGACAAAGTGCAACTATTTACAATTCCTTCAAGAGGGAAAAGGGAGAGTGCAACACAGGATCAAAAGGGAATGGAACTGGACTTCAGCCCTTCTCACTGTCCTTGTGGTTCTGCTGATAAAATAAATCCAACCATTTATATAAATTTTAGAAATAGTCAAAACATCATGCATGATGTGTATTAAGAAAGACTGTAAACCCATAATCTGGAGAGACACACACCGAAATCCTTACAGGAGTTACACCTGAGTAGGAAGGAATTCCAGACTGGAGCTGGGGATTTTTTTTTTTTTTTTGCAGTACTGGCGTTTGAACCCAGGGGCATTCCACCTCTGAGTTATACTTCTAGCACTATTTTATTTTTATTTTGAAACAGGGTCTCACCAAGTTCCTGAGGGTCTTGCTAGGTTGCTGAGGTTGGTCTCGAACCTGTGATCATCCTGTCTCATCCTCCCAATACTGAGATTACAGGTGTATGCCACCACACCCAGCTTGGGTTGTAATAATTTTTATTCTATCAGTAATGTTTGACTTCTTAGCTTTTAAAAAGCTAAAATAAATATGATATAAAGTTAGCAATTTGTTCATTCTGAATCTTAGGTTTATTGGGGGTGTTATATTATTTTTGTGACTATACAGCAATATTTTGTCTTCTGTCTGTGTCTTCCCAGTTTCAATGCCATAAATACAATTTCTAGTTGAGGTTATGGAATCCATAAATACTGTCCTTTGGAAAACAAAATCATAATGATGAATCAATCGGGGTTAGTTAGCCTAATGTTAATTACAACTATTTTCAACCAAGAGTGGTGAAAACAAGTTAACCAATCCACTCAGTTAACTGAACACACACAAACAACTGTGGTAACCAACAGTAGTTATCAAAGAAGTAAACCTAAAAATAAAAATTTGGGGAAATAATTGGTCTCTACTCCCAAAACAGCAGTTTCTTCTAGGACAATGGTAATGGTGACTAAAACTGACACATTACAGATATCATCAATACCTTCATTGGAATTAGTTGTACTCACATTCCCATTGACATTATGCATATATGTGAGAATACCAATGCCAATCTCAATATCCTGTGTGGGGAAGGGAAGGGTGGGGAGGGAGCTGGGGGGAAGCCCACCAAGTGCTGTGTCACTATCACTATCACTATGAGCTACATTACGATGTGAGAATACAATGCACCAATGAAAGTAAAAAAATACCCTAAAAAACAAAATATGTATTTTTCTATAATGGAGTTTATGTAGTCCCACTGCTTGGCATATGGTGTGGGTCTTAGTAATGTTGGTTGTGAAAAACACACAAATGGAGCAATATACCACAATGTCTTTGCTTTTCCAAGCCTAAAATATCCAACTTCTCAAGCAATTGGATAAACCAATGAGGCTGAACTTTAAAATTCATCTAACCAGATAGATGACCTTTTGTGGGGTTGTTAGTAATTTTTGTTCCTCCTTGAATATAGAGATTAGAATGTCCCCTTTGTCGTGGGAATTGCTTTGCTTTGAGAAGGACGACCTTGTGGAGCCTCTCTATTCATACAAATATAGTCCATGTCCTATTCTCTGTTCTTAGAACCCTGCTACCACCACCACAGTAGCGGATGTTGCCACCTGAGATGTTCAGTATTTTTTAGTAGTTTAAGTTGTATATATTTTGAGCTAAATCAAGTTCACGAAGAGTTAAAAAATCTTCCCCAGCATTTAGGATGTTCTACTTGAAAACCCTTGTTTATTATTCTTAAAAGATCTTTCTTACTGTGCCATGAGCCTGTGAGAACAGATCACGCCAAGAGGACCATGCCAGGTTAATCTGCATTGTAATCCACTTGGAGAGGAAGAGGGTGAAGAGGTGCAGTGCTACCTGGGCTGGACTCCTAGTGTGCGCATCTGGTTGTTTTTTTTTTTTTTTCAGTACTGGGGATTGAACCCAGAGGCATCCTACCTCCAACCTACACCCCCAGCCCTATTTTTAATTCTTTATTTTGAAACAGGTCTCACTAAGTTGCGGAGGACCTCACTAAGTAGCTAAGGCTGGCCTCGAACACGAATCCTCCTGTCTCAGCCTCCCAAGTACTGGGATTACAAGCGTGCACCACCACGCCCGGCTAGCATCTGATATTTAACCCAAACATTGAGAAATATACTGATAACCACTGTGTTTGCTCTTTCATACTGTTATAGTCAGATATAAAATGTCCCCTAAAGATCTCATTTATTAATATCCAGAGTTGATATAGTCAAATCATGAGAGTTGCAATCTCAGCAGTGGATAAATCCATTGTAATGGATTTATCTGGATGGTGGCCTAGGCCAGTGGGGTATGGCTGGAGAAGGTGGGTTCCTGGGGGTGCAACCTTGGGGATTATATTTGGTTCCTACTCCCCTTGATGGCTCTCTTGCTTTCAGCCTCCATGATGTGAGGAGCAAAGCTTTGTGCTCACCTTTTCTCTGCTTCCCTCCGCCATGCCCTGAGTTCCCCAGTCTCACATGAACTGAACCCCAAAATCTCCAAGGAAAACCATGAGCTAATAAAGCTTCCTTCCTCTAAGTTACATGGTCAACTCCTTTAGGTTATAGCTGTGACAATGCTGACTAATACACACACTGTATCCTGAGTGGGAGAGCATGTCTCCTAAAGGACATGGATGCTCCACTCAGTCACCTGCAGTGAGGACAGCAGTGACCCTGGACTGGGAGCATGGATAACTTCATTGTGTCTCTGGAACTGGGAGTAGTGCCTAATTGCTAATGGGGACAGAGAACACTCATTATGCAAAGACAGCTGGGGGTTAAGAGAGATGACCAGGAGGTTCTCCCAGGAAGGACATACCCCCTGGGCTGTAAGAAGGCTGATAGCTAATGTCTAGATTTCCACTCAGTGCCCTGTTATACACTTCTGCTTTCCTCAGTGCTTGCAAAATGTTTCACTTAGGGTGTCCTGATTTATAGAATAACTGGTCCTTAAAAACTAAATTAAAATTCGAATTATCTTTTGGACATCTCTCTTCAGGATTTCTTCTGCACTGCCCTTCCTTTCTCACCCTGTAGAAGCTTCCACTGTTTGCATCCAGCCTCTCTACACCACTAACAACAGAGCTCAAATAACATAGGGTATAAGAAGAGGGTAGCAGTTTCAGGGTCTTACTAAATGCCCCATTGATTTCTTGTATCACTTAACAAAAATTTTTCAAATATGCCCTATGCTTATTTTAATACAAGGAGGAGAAAAGAGAAACAATATAATTGTATTTGCTTTTATGAATGTGAGAGATGCCCCAGCATAAAGAGTTATGGCTAAGCCGGGCATGGTGGCACACGCTTGTAATCCCAGTACTTGGGAGGCTGAGACCAGAGGATCCGGGTTCGTGGCCAGCCTCAGCTACTTAGTGAGGCCCTCCGCTACCTAGTGAGACCCTGTTTCAAAATAAAGAATAAAAATAGGGCTGGGGGTGTAGCCCAGAGGTAGAAAAAAAGAGTTATGGCTAGTGGACAGTGAATGGGGTAGCACACTGCCCAATTCGTAGGTCCTTAGCAGGAAGCCTAGTCATTAGTCCAAACCAAAGGAAGTTTTAGCTGTCTGTTCACTATCCTATCCCTCCTATCCCATGTCAAGAAAGCTGCTCATCCTCAGTGATTGGTACTAGGACATTCAGTTACTGAGACTACAGAGCCAACTAAGGTGCCAGCACCCAACATTGAACCTTTAATGAATATTTCTATAAAAACATAATTCATGAATTTAATCCACAGATATTTTTATGTTCCTTAGAGGTGTCATTCACCAGGCTAAATATTAGACATCACAGTGCGGGGAGTGTAAGCAAAAGCTGCTACTCTTTAAGAGATAGATAGATAGATAGATAGATAGATAGATAATAGATGGACAGATGATAGAGAGATGGATAATAGAGAGATGATAGGTAGATAGATAGATAGATAGATAGATAATATACAGAGACAAATACTGACACATATATAAATATATTTCCAAGGGGAATTATTAAATTAATTATGCCACCCACACATAAATGAATACTATGAAGCCATTAAAATAATTTTGATGTATTTTAATGGAAAATACTGATAGCATGTTGTTTTAAGTGTTTATGGAATACTGTATGGCATAATATGATTTTGTAAAAGGGAAAAATTATAACAGATGTAAATGCAGTTATTTGGGGTAAGATCATAGATCATTTTCTTTTTGCTTTTCTATATTTTTCCAGGTTATTAGGATTAATTTATAAAGTTCTATAATTTGAAAAAATATAAATAAATACATACATATTATTAGTAAAAGGTGATTTGCAGAATCCAGAAGGAAACCAGAATACATACACATTTTTGAGGGACAATCAAATATTATCACACATGACTTTGTATATGACAAGAACAGCATTATCCTTCAAGCTAGAACCTTGTGCTGACTGATCTCCCCACCCCATGAAGCTTTATGGCAAGTTTCAACAATTCTAATGCACATTGCTGTAATCATCACAACGCAGACATTATGGAACTGAGCTGATTCCTGTATTGTAATTGTACAATGAGGAGGGACCAGTTATCATGGTCTGCATAGAGTGAGTGATTTAAAATGTAGAATCATAATATTTGTTAGGAATGGGATGCACCCTTTTTTGGCACATGAAGAAACGAGACCTGACATTGAGATGGTTGTTCAGTGTCCCCTATCTGTATAAAGTGGCTGGATCTTTGAATCCAGTCCTTTTAATTCTTAGCATGCTTCTTATTTGAAGATGAATGACATGGGTTGAAACCTGGTTATTTCATTCACTCAATGCAGGACCGTAGCCAAGTTTTTTAACCTCTGTGAGCTTCAAAATCCTCATCTGTGAAGTGATTATACTCATCCTTGATTCTATCCAAATGCTGGTTTGAAGCTTAACTCTGATAACAAGTATATTTGCTTGCAATAGCTTCTTTGGAAGAGAGTTATATCTATCAACAGCCATCTTGTTACACACAAATGTCTCTGGTCTACCTTATTATGATGCTGCTCGTAAAGGATTCTATTCCCATCAACTAAATAGAAAATTTTCAGTATGCCATGTGAAGTGGGACAACATGACAGAAGTTAAGGCATTTTGTTGATTTAAGTTCACTTTAAACTCTTTCACTGATGACTAACAGCTAGAGTATTACAATGTGTGTGGTAATGAATTCCAATATCCAGACTACCGTTTATTATTGAGAGCTCGTATCCCTTTGGTTCTCAGAGAATGGTGAGCAAATAAATACCAGCATTTATTTCCTAGGAACTACGAGGCAAAGAGAACAGATGAGCTACTTTTAAGTGTGGCAACCATATTAATGAACAGTAGCTGTAAAAATATAGATGATAGATAGATAGATAGATAGATAGATAGATGATAGATAACACAGACAGAAGGAAATAGTAAAAGCTCATGTGAGTACTAGCAATCAGACAGAGAAATATATTATTGGGTTCCTGGTATGTGTTGGGCTTCAGACATACAAGGATAAATCAAATCCTGCCCAAAGGAGTTCATAGTGTGGCAATGAAGCAAAAATATAAGTGAAAACATGGTAGCACACACTTGTAATCCCAATACTTGGGAGACTGAGACAAGAGAATTGCAGGTTTGAGGCCAGCCTCAGCAACTTTGAAAGACCCTCAGCAACTTAATGAAATCTTGTTTTAAAATAAAAAGGACTGGGGGTACAGCTCAGAGGTAGAATGTCCCTGGTTCAATCCCCAGTATCATGCACACAAAGAAGCACGCATCTTTAAGGATAGGCCCTAGACCTAAAGTAGGAACAGTTTATTGGGAGCAAAGAGAGATGAGCGCAGCTCCCTCTGCATGGTGGTGGTAGTGGTAGTGGTGGTGGTTGTGTGTGTGTGTGTGTGTATGTGCCTGTGTACTTGGGGAGGCTTATCTGGGAAGGCTACAGAGAAAGATGTCACCTGAGTTACATTAAAATATATATATATGTATATATATATACACACACACACATATATATATATATATATAAATTCAACATATATATATATATATATATAATTTCAACCACCTGGCAAAGAAGATGATAAGAAAAAGCATTTTAGTTAAACGGGAAGGCATGGGGCCAAGAAAGAGCACATGTTTCAGGCTAATGAATTTGCCTGTTTTCTCATTCATTCCTTCATTCATTTATTGATGGCCTACTCTTTGCAGGTTCTGTTCTAATTGCTAGGGATTCGTTGGTGAGCAAATTAATGTCTCTTTTGAGAACTTACTTTCTAGTGCAGAAGTAAAACAATAAATAAATAAACAACTACCATGCATATAATATAATGTCAGGTGGTGGGTAAGTGCTATAAAGGGAAGTAAATGCATTCAGAGGATAGAAAGTGAAAGGAAGAACTTTTTAGACACCATGGTCTTCTCTGAGGGAATGGCTTTTGAGTAAAGACCAAAGGAAGTGAAGGAGCAAGCCTGCAAATAAATACCTAGGGAAAACTTGCTCAAGCTACAAGGAACAGCAAGTGCAGAGGTTCTGAAGAAGGAGTGAGCTTGGCACATGCAGAAAGGAGCAAGAAGGGCAGAGTGGTAGGAGCACTGAGGAAGAATGGTAGGAAAAAGACTGTTCATGGTTGGTATGGTTCAGATCTAGAGTATCTCCCAAAGGCTCATGTGTTGAAAGTTTGGTCCCCAGCAGCAATATTCAGCTGGGGCTCTTGGGAAGTGATTAGATAGTGAAGGCTCTGACCTCCTCAGTGGACTACTCCATTGATAGCTGGACTACTGGGAGGTGGTGGAAACTGTAGAAATGAGGCATGGTTGAAGGAAGTGTGTCACTTTCTCCAACCTGCCCTGGAAGGGTATTTTTTATTCCCATTCACCCCTTCTTCTTCTCTTTCTCTGCTTTCCTACTGCCATGAGCTGAGCAGCTTTTCACTGCTATACCCTTACACCATGATGTTCTACCTCACCCTAGGCCCAGAGCAGAGTTGTCCACCAGAGTTGGTGGACAATGCACTAACTCTGAAAACATAAGCCAAAGTAAATCTTTCCTCCCTTAGGTTGTTTTTCTGTTATTTGTCAGTGATGAAAACCTAACCAACACAGTGTTCTCATAGGCCATGAGAAATATTTTTGAATTTATGCTGGGAATTAGGGGATTATGGGAAGTCATGGAGGGTTTTGAACTAAGCTGTGATAAGCCATTTATAATTTAAATGAATCACTCTGGCTGAGGTATGAAAATAGATTATAGCGGGGAGAACAGTTAGTAGATTATTACAGTATTTTTGGTGAAAGATTTGCAATAGAGTGACAATGTGTTAGGTGGTGACACATGATCTGATTTAGTATATATCCGAAGGCAGAACTGACAGGATTTGCTAATTGATTGTCAGTGGGACTTGAGAGAAAGAGAGCGGTCACATATGACCTAAGTAATTAGGCCTGCGCACCAGTTTAAGAGTGACATCTTTTATTGAGTTGAAAAATAAAGCCGGGCATGGTGGCGCACACTTGTAATCCCAGTACTTGGGAGGCTGAGACCGGAGGATCCGGGTTTGCGGCCAGCTTCAGCTACTTAGTGAGGCCCTCTGCAACTTTGTGAGACCCGGTTTCAAATTAAAGGATAAAAAATAGGGCCGGGGGTGTAGCTCGGAGGTAGAACGCCCCTGGGTTCAATCCCCGGTACCGCAAAAAAAAAAAAAAGAAAAATAAAGAATAGAATGACTTTGTGCAGAAACAACTCAGGTGCTCTGTTTTGAATATACTGAATTTGACACAGAAGAGAGACACTGAATAAAAAGATACAATTTTGCCGGGCGTGGTGGCGCACGCTTGTAATCCCAGTACTTGGGAGGCTGAGACCTGAGGATCTGGGTTCGCGGCCAGCCTCAGCTACTTAGTGAGGCCCTCTGCAACTTCGTGAGGCCTGATTTCAAAATAAAGTATAAAAAATAGGGCCGGTAGAACACCCCTGGGTTCAATCCCCGGTACCACAAAAAAAAAATACAATTTTGAAATTTAGGAGACACCAGGGCTGGGGTCATGAATTTGTGATTCATCAGCATATAGATATGTAGATAGTATTTAGAATCATAGAAATGTGTTCAGTCAAGTAAGGAGTTAGTGTTGATATGGAAGAGACAGGCTCCAAACCTCAGTACTTCTATATTTAACCATTAGAAGCTAAATCCTGACAAAGATACCCAGAATAAGGAACTTGAGAAGTGGAGGAAATTCAAGACAGTGATAACATAGGAGTTAAATGAAGAAAGTGGCAAGAAGGAATGACTGACCAGGTCGCAAGATGATGAGATCTTAGTAATATGCAGACTGAGATGGCTCTTCAGGTTGGGAAACATGGAGGTCATTGGTAGCTGGGGTGAGCAGTTCCAGTGGATACGTGGGTGTGAAAGTCTGACTTGAATGAGTGCAGGAGACTAGAAAGTGAAATAGTGCAAGCAGGACATATAGAAGATTTGTAGTAGAGTTTCGTGTAGAAACAAGGAAATGTGAGATCAGGGAATTGTGTTCATGAGAAATGTGATAGCATATTTTATATCTGATAAGAACAATTGACTAAATAGAAGAAAGCTGAAGTTGCAGGATGGGGGGTATAGCTTATATAAGCAGCCTCCCATGGCTAAGAAATGCTAGGCTGGGACAGCTCTATCAGAGCCAGATCATTGGAAGAGTCACACCAGACTTGTTAAAGAAACAGATTGCCTTGCCCTGCACTATAGACCTCACAAGTGTCAGAAAGGTCCCATGTATTTAAATTTTAGAAAATCTCACCATCCCCCACCCCAGTGGTTATAATGCAGAGTTGGATTTGGGAACTTTTGTTTTAAGCAGTATAAGGTGTTACGGTGGTACAAGAGTGCATTAGGTTGGGATGATAGAAGAAGGGGCTGGAAAGTTTGACTTTTTATAAATATCTAATTGCTTAGTTTTGGCTTTTCTTGTTTATGGATTCCTGTCTTTAGAATGATATTAGCCACACCTGTAATCCCAGTATTTAGGAGGCTGAGATAGGGAGATTGCAGATCCAAAGCCAGCCTCAGCAACTTAGAAAGACTCTCAGCAACTTAGTGAGACCCTGTTTCCAAATAAAAAATAAGACTAGGGGTGCAGCTCAGAGGTAGAACAACCCTGGGTTCAATCCCAAGCACCACACACACACACACATACACACACACACACACACACACACACACACACACACTGATATTAGCATTGTTAATTGAGCCCATGCAGGCTCTCTGTGGCAGTATTTATGGAAGTCTTTAGCATTCACTACTTGTGATTAGAGAAACTTTGATCAGAAACTTAAACAAGTGGCTCCCCATTTAAAAAGTGAGGATCATGTGCTTTTCTCTCATGTAGGAATATACAGAAATAGCCAAGAGACTGCCAAATCTAGCTCAAACACATTTGAGTAATTGGGTTAAAGGAGACCATTAAGATTTATACCTGACAAATTGAGTCTTAGAACCAAACTACATGTTCAGACATTAAATTATTTAGGGGAAATAATGCTGTGAAGGGAGCTTGGCTCTAGAATCCAAAGGCCTGGGTTACAATTTTGACTGTTAGTTTTGACAAAATTTGTATGTTTGTATGAAATTGAGTGTGTTAATTCATTCCTTGCTTCCATCTTAGAGGGTGAAAAGTCGAGTGAAAAACGACTCATGGTTGAGAAAGACTGATGCATTAGTGTATTAGTGTGTGTGTGTGTGTGTGTGTGTGTGTGTACGTGTGCGTGTGCATATATTACAAAGTAAGGATGATTAAAATGTATATGTATGGATATTTTATATATTCACACACATAATATGAATATGCATACATATAAATGCTTTCTTTTGTTAGGTCTCCTCAGAGATTAAGATCATTTCTGGATTGTGGTTAATGATATGGTGGAAATTATCTGTTAACTTTTTACCCCCAAATTATTCCTACAGCAGTTTGAAATATAGAATATATGTCCTAGAAATTTGCTGGTGTGTCTCTGTACTACAGCTAAGTTTTAATCCATCTTTCACAGATTGTGGAAGAAATCACAAAGGAAAGAGAGGGAGGAAAACAATACAGCATGTTGTACCATTGTTCTTCATGCTGATAACAAAATATTTGCAGGCAGGAAGGAAGAGCTTATATCAGGTTTTGGGTGTTGTGATTTCCAAGGAATAATATCACACTAGAATGTATCAAGGAGGAGCTGACGATTAGGGTAATAGTGGAATTTGACATCATGACTCATACAGAACAGGTGAAGAATGTAGAGATATTTAGCCAAGAGGAGAGGGATGGAAGTAGACTATGATAGTCTGCTGATTCCAAGGAAGCAGAAGCAGGTTTGATAGATTGGGTTTGAAAGACAACTCTGGGCTCCACAGGAAGTACAGAAACTACAATTGCAGAGAACACAACAATGAGTGTTTTGGCTGCCTATCACTTTCCAGCTACTGTTATTATACAAGCAGATGGTGGATGACTGTAGAGATATTGCAGAAGGATTTAAACATCTGATATGAAGCAGCAACAGATGACCTATCAATTCTTTTCTAGCTCCAGTGCTCTGTGTCAAAGCTAAGATGTTGGAGAGTAAAAACACAGAGTGAACACAGAGACACAATGCATTCTTGGGTGTGCCAAACAGCAGAAAGATATTGAGTTCAGTTCAGAAGGTGTCTAGGAATACAGAACTTGCCATTTCAATTCTCAAGTCTAAAAAATTCACAGGTGCATGTTGTTCTGTCATTCTATTCTGATTCAGGGGATTACAACAGTGTCATTGGCTGGCTATCTTTATCTCTTCTAAGTGACAGAAAAATATGCCACCTTCTTTTTTTTATTTTTTCATTTTTATTGCTGCATTGTAATAATACATCATGTCCCTTTTCCCATACTTGATATTGAGAATGGCAATGATAATTTTGTATATGTATTTTGTATAACATCATGAGTTGAAGTGTTTCATGCCACCTTCTATGGCCCCTTTATATCCTTCTTTATCTTCCTTTGAGGGGTAAAATTCATTGTGAAATAATAAAACCTTTAACGCAGACCTCTGAATGAGTAGATAAATGGAGTAGAAAAGCAACAATTTTATTTATGGGCCACTTAGTTAACAAATAAGTCCATTTGACATCCCCAACAGCTAACTGTGCTCCTAATGCAGAGTTAATGTCTTGTACATTGACTCAGAGATTGATGTTGCTGAAAGGAACTTTGGAGACAGTTTAGTCCTTCTACAGATGAGCAAGCTGAGGTTCAATGAAGGAATCTGCTAAAAGGCAGACTGCCTCAGACCTGAGACTAAGACCTGGACTCCTGCCACCCATCGTCTGAGGCATGCTCTAATTCTCCACACTTGCAGTAGTCTCCTAAATTTATATTCCTTTGATAATATGTTGAGAGAATATTTTAGTGTTCCTGGAAGTAATTTTATCTTAAAGCATCACTTCTTATCTCTAATGTCTTAAATATGGGTTGGGATAGTCTTTTGGAACTGACCTAGAAGAGAGCATCCTTAAGAAGATGTCCCATGCCCAATGAGACACAAAGAGCAAGTATCCGCTCACACAACCACCCCAAACTAGAAACTCACACACGCCCTGCATAACTTTACCATATCTGTGTGCTTCCTGCATTGTTAATTACCCTTGTCCCCACAATAATATCTGTGAAATTACAAGTTAAAATGCTGCTTTTTGTAATATAAAAATAGTTACTTCAATGTAAGCATAGTTTTTCAAAGGTTTCATGTGGATGTCACCTAACATCATTTTTGCATACCATGCTTTGAGAAATAGTGAAGAAATGAGACTGTTTCAACAAACTCTCTGCTAAAGTAATGTACACTGATCACTTTTTCCCTTCTACCATCCCCATCCCCCTACCAATATCTCAGTAATTTCAGAGAGGTAACATCAGCTGCTATGTGTGTGTGTGTGTGTGTGTGTGTGTGTGTGTGTGTGTGTGTATGTGTGTGATTTTCTCTCTTTCTCCATGGGGTTAGAAAGTAGGGAGGAAATAATTGAAAACTAATTTGCTAGAAAGTGAATTAGTCAAGTTACATTTATGTCCTAAATAATGATAAGGATCTCTTGACTTTAAAAATGATTAAGAAAGAATGTGAAATAAGTATTTCCTTCCTTCTCAAATATTGATTGGCTCTTTACAAATACATTCTCTTAAGAGATGCAAGATAGAAATGAAGGCAACTTCAAGAGTTTTTCTTCCTGTGATGCCACGAAAAGATCCATACAAACATAAACACAGCTTTCCAAATCCAGGTTTGGGGATTTGAATCTGTGGAATGAATGCTTTTATATGATATTTCTGTTTGGTTTTGGATGATGCTTGGATACTTGGAGAAATATGTCTTGTAGTCCTACCTTTTGCGTATGAGCTCAATATGCCATTAGACATACCCATGTTGCTTGAAGTAGAGACAAAAACACTTGATCCCATCTGAGCCAGATTTTTTAATTACAATAAATTTGTGGGATTTCTTTAGAACAGTACTTTACAACAGATGTGCACGGTTACATATTTTCTAGCCCCAAGAATCCCTGTTACTTTACCCTAGTTTGTTATACAATTATTATAATTTTCTAGGTATGCCATGACATGAAAAAGGCTAGGAAATACTATTGTAATAGAATGAAGAACAAGAGTTTGCACCATGTTTTGAATTTTACAAAACACTTACATACATCAGCTTTTTGATGCACATAGCATTTCTATGAGGCAAACATTATTATCTCCATATTTCAGAGGAAGAAACTGCAGATCTGAGAAATGAATTTACTAGTATAAATTTCTGTGGTGTAAGGTAGAGGCAGGTGAAGACTTACAAGTAGTCATTACATATTTAATCCAACATACCTTCTGCTACAATCCAGCACTACAGTTGCCTCCAGAGTTTCAAATTTTCATATTACTAGATTATAAAAATTCAAAACACAAACACACATTCAAACAACTGATCTTTGGCACATATGTTTTATAGGAAGTTGTTTTGAAACAAAACTTCATTAAAAATCATCCTGACCTGCTTGGTACATTGCAGTGTGACATGCAGATGAGATCTTTGCCTTCAGAAAGATCAGTCTTATGGGGAGGACAGGGAATTCACACATACAGATGTTTCAATACAAGGCAGCCTGGGATGTTATAGGGTAAGCAGAGACAAAATTCTATGGTGGAATAAGAGAAAAGGTTAAACTGAAATGGAGAAGAAATCACATCAAGGAATGTGGTTGTGTTCATCTTTTAGTAATTTTTTGTTTTTTGAAAAATCCTTACTCAAATATTACATACAGAGAGTTGCATAAATTATAAATGTACTGCTTAGTATAAGTTTACAAAGTGAACACACCCATGTAACCATCACATAGGCTGGAAAACAAAAAATTACCAGCATCCCAGTAGCTCTCCTTATGCCTTCTTCCCGTCACTGCCGTCCCCAAGGGCAGCAATTATCTTGCTCTGACAATGCAGGCTAGTTTGCCTATTCTAAAACTTTAAATGAATGAAGTAATACAGTATGTCTTCCTTGGTGTCTCTGTGCTTTGTTCGAGGTTGTGTTTGCAAGGTCTCTCCTTGTCATTGCATGTCGCTAAAGCTGTAGGTTGTTCATTTTCATTACTTGAAATATGTCACACATTAATCATCCATTCTACCATTAATGGTTATTTGTGTTGTTTCCAGTTTGGGGTTATTTTAAATGGTGTTTCTATGAATAATCTGCCCCTAACGTTTGGTGGCCATTTATGATGGAAATAATCCTAGGCATGAATTTGCTGAGTCATTGAATATGCATATACTAAAAAAAGTTTTGATGTGGAAAAAATGGCAAAGGTTCACTGATAAAAGAACTGTTTATAAAGACCTATAAAGGGGCACAGAGAAAATTCAGAGAGTTATGAACAGTTTGGGTGGCTGGAATATACTGTGTTTGAGATCTATAGCATAATATAGCTTTGGAGAGAGAAACAGGGAAAGGTAATATATATATATATATATATATATATATATATATATATATTTTTTTTTTTTTTTTGTGGAAGAGGGATACTGGGGCTTGAACCCAGGGGCATTCTACCTTTGAACCACATGCCCAGCCCATTTTTATTTTTTATTTTGAAACAAGGTCTTGCTAAGTTGCTGAAGGTCTGCTAATTGCTGAGGATGATCTTGAACCTATGATCCTTCTGTGTCAGCATCCCAAGTACTAGGATTACAGGCATGTGCTACCACACCAGGCAGAACAGGGAATATTTTTGAGAAGACTTTAAGTAAAGAAAACTAATCATGTCAGTGAGAAAGGCCTTTAGCTGCAAGTGGCAAAAGACTTCAGTGTCTTAATCAGATGAGGATTGATTTTCTCACATTCTAATGTCTGCATGTAGGCATTTTGCTGGGTTTTGCATAGACTCGTCCCGTCTCTACTGTTTGTCTTTCCACTGTGGTGTCCTTAGCATGTCACCATTCTTATTCTTACTTGCTGTTTATGGTTTTAAGATAATTGTTACAGTGTCAGGTATCAATTGGAAGCAGGGAGAAGGGAGACAGATGATGTCAGCCACATCAGTTCTTCATCAGGGGAGTTAGTTTCCCAAATACTCCTTCAAAGACTTCTTCCCAAGTCTTATTACCCAAAGTCGGTGACCTCTAGCTACAAGTAAAGCATGAAAATTGGGGAAGAGTCTGAGTAAGTTTGGCTCATCTTGATCATGATCCATTGCTTGGGAGTAAGCACATTGTTGTAATGAAGAAAACTGGAACTCTTCGTAAAGAAAGAAAGAAAAAAGGAAATGGATATTAGAGGGGTGATTGTGTGTTTCTTCTGTAGCAATGATGGACTCAGAGTGAAGAATGAGATGGGGGAAGGGTTTTATATAATGTATAATTTTACCTTCACATAGAGAAGTAGGAAAAATGGAAATTCTTATGGAGAAGATTAATAATGTCATTTGTTTTGATGATTTGAAACCCACTAAGCCTTTTTAATATGACTATTGGGTTTTTTATTCATTGATATTATTATTAGTGATAGGATGAGGTAAAATATAATCAGCTATTATGTCTTAAAGTGAGTTTGTCCCATAAATTACCAGTTTAAGTTGACTTTTTACTAGCTTTTTCAGGACAAAATGAAACTGAAGAGCAGACAAACATTGTGAGCTATTGCAATTACAGGCAGAGTGGTGTAAAGAGGTTTCTATGATGCATAAATTAAAACATCCCATCATAAGGCTAACAGGTCCAAAATAGCCCCAATTTGGTCTTTCATGTGACTTTACCTCTGTTCTAACCTGCAGTCCTTGATTTCTGACAAATTAATTTGCCATAAAATCAGATGAGTTAGTACACAGGAAGAGTGCACATTGACTCAGATATTATTTCAAAAACTCTTATGTACTGCCCTACAAAGAGAAAAATGGTCATTTCAGTTTCTTTGTGCTTTGAGAAAGCCTCAGAAATCAGGTCAACCTATAAATTGAGTTTCATGATAATTTATTTGCTACAAGCAGAAATATAAATTGGCTATTCAATTAAGCTTCACAAAACATACTTCTATTTCTTTTGGTTCATAATTTTGTTAGGTACTATGGAGGTGGTATTAATTTGTCAAGGGATAGAGTTTTCTGTATTGGATGGAAATAAAGAGAAAGAACAGATCACAACTATGTCCTCTTGAGTGTAGTGTTGAAAGAAGTAGACCTAATGGCCTGAGAATTTAATTGCATACCAAGTGTGATGAATGTCTGTTCTTTCAAGGAAGTTTTGCTTAGGAAGAAGAATAAGAAAGGAACACAAGCATGGTTGGAAGGCATACTTCAGACCTGGGTTCACCAAAGTTTGGATAACTATTTCCATATGTGTTTATTAGTGATGAGTATAGTGTTTCTTTACTGAGAATGTTTCCTAGTAAGATTGCTTCATAATTTCATAAATATGTTCACTGATCTGTTTCAACAGTACGTGCAGAACCAGCAGAAACATTTCTTTTATCAAGAAGTAATTATTGGGCCGGGCGTGGTGGCGCACGCTTGTAATCCCAGTACTTTGGGAGGTGGAGACCGGAGGATCCGGATTCGCGGCCAACCTCAGCTCTCTCTCTGTCTCTCTCTCTCTCTGTCTCTCTCTCTCTCTCTCTCTCTCTCTCTCTCAATCCCTGGTACCGCAAAAAAAAAGAAAGAAGTAATTATTGGACAAATCTCATTATTCTGAGGGATATTACAAATTCAAAATATAAGTAGGTTTAGGAAAACAGTGTGTGAGCTAGAAACCATAGTTCACAGTTAAAGAATTTGTGGTACTCGAGAGAAGTAAATGGTATAGACAGTGTTTCTATTATTTTGGAGATCTTGTCACAAAATACAACCTTGTTTTCTACTTTGTAGCTTATATGTCCAAAGCATAATATTGGGCTGTGTGTCCCATGGCCTGACATTCATTGACTATTTCAATAAAATATTTAGTGAGAAGCTATCCAGGTACAACTGTTATAGGTATTGGAAGTAGAGCAATATACAAATTTGTGCTCTGAAATTCTTTTAGAAGCATTTTTATGTAATTATTCATGGCTTACAAGTGCTTTCTAGGAAGATGAGAGAAAAGGGATAAAAGCTGAAACAGGCTTCAGTTAATCTCAACCCAAGAGGTTGCACATAATACATAATAAGAATTATGCATGCCTTGCTTCTTATGTCTGCAATTAAATTATAAGGCACTTTTTTTTTTTTTGCGGTACCGGGGATTGAACCCAGGGGCGTTCTACCTCCGCGCTACACCCCGGCCCTATTTTTTATACTTTTATTTTGAAACTGGGTCTCACAAAGTTGCGGAGGGCCTCACTAAGTAGAGAGAGAGAGAGAGAGAGAGAGAGAGAGAGACAGGGAGAGAGAGAGAGAGAGAGAGAGAGAGCTGAGGCTGGCCGCGAACCCGGATCCTCCGGTCTCCGCCTCCCAAAGTACTGGGATTACAAGCGTGCGCCACCACGCCTGGCTTATAAGGCACTTTAAGCAGCATATATTTTGCTTTGAAACACTTGGTTATACAAAGGGACCAGAAATAACTTGAACTGTAGATGTAGACAGTGAAAGTTGAAGTGCGAATATCGTCAGAAAGAAGTCTGGTCAAATGTGTGAGCTTGAGACCTAGGGTAATGGCTCCAAAACAGAAACTCTGTGTGGATGTGCTCTGAGACAAGACGAATCAATGTTTCATGCCAAGGCATGGACTTACAGGGACAAATGAACAAAGCAACCTAAATTGATAAGTGAACAAATATCAGGTCTAGAAAAAAGATGAAGTTAGGTATTATTTATTTCAAGGTTTTGAGGTAGCACAAAGGATTGTTCCGAGGGCTGTGACTGTTATTGCTACAGAACCTATGAAGAGGTGACAAAATAATGCATCTAGATACCTCAAAGGGTTAGAAAAGTGAATGAAGTACGCAGCTCTTAGGCAATGGGCACATTGAGGAAATGCCACAAACATGAAATTACAGCAGTTGATAGCTATGCAGCTCTAGGCAATGAGTTCTAGGCAGGAATGTAGGCTGAGGGTGACTGGATCTTCCAAAGAATTTTAAATATCTCCAGAGCTGCAGGGAATCCAGATTATTTTAGGTAAAATCTTAATATATTAATAATGTTGGCCACTCAAATTAAAACACACAACACACTTATAAATACTGCCATGTCTCTTGCTCCTTTAAGGTAATTTTGGCCCAGAGGGAAGGAGGTTCTATCCTTGTCCATCTATGAGTCTTCAGTGTTTACGTCAGTCGCATGCTGAGCTGTTTTACACATTTCAGCCTGATATATATATCTCAAAATATAAATTAGGTCATGTTTTCCTTAATGGTTTCCCATTCCACCCCTCAATATGGCTTCCAAGGTCTTGTGGTGCTCCTTGCCTGCTTGCAAACTCAGCTCATGCGATTCCTCTCCTTGCTCACTATTTCCCAACTGCATTCTTTTACTTCCTAGGACGTGCTAAACTTATACATTAGAGGTGGATCATTTTTGTTGCTTTTTTTCCACCCAGTCCACTCTTTCTTTACTTGGCACATTCTTCCCTCCAGGGATCAACTTACACTCTGTATCCTCCAAGAGGCTCCTATAAATTGACTGATCTTAACTGGTCCTCCCAGTTACTCTGTTTATTATAGGACCATAATTGAATGCAATTGAGATTTTTTTAAAACAACATTTTCCCTTGTAAATTATGTCTCACTCATTTGATTATAAGCTCTCTGAGGACAGGGAACATGTCTATCTTGATCACTAATCTGACTTCAGTGCTTAAAACCTAGTAGGTATTTAGTCAATATGGATGGACAAGTGCCTCATTGAATAAGAGGACCTGAACATTTTGTGTCTTTCATATGCTGGTTTGCTGCTGAAAACTTTGGGTTCTTCTAGAGCAGAGTTTGTCATGTTTAAATAAGGTACTCACCTCTTTTAATGAAAAAAATATTAATGGTCATCCAGTGTCAATTTGAATATTCTATTACATATTATGTAGATGGCATAACTTTCTTTTATTTATAGTGCTTATCAAATTATGGAACTAGATAATTTACAAATTAAATTATAAACAAGCCTTTGAAAAAGCAGTTCAATTTACAATAATATTGATTTAGTGTTATAGGTGATGATTTTATAACATAAAATTGCTTCATTTTAAATACAGTTTTATATGTAATATTTGTACTTTTTATTGATACATTATAATTATGCATAATAGTAGGATTTGTTGTGATATATTCATATATGCACATAACATAATTTAGTCAATCTAATTCCCCAGTACCTCCCCTTTGCTTAATGTTTTAAAATAATATTTATGCAGAGAATACCCATCCATATAAGGTGTTAAATGGAATTGTTTTAATACTTTCTTGGTGTTGCTAGTTGAGAATGAGTTAGACCTCAAACTCAACCAAATCTTTGTCTGCCAGAAATCCTACAATGCTAAATTTAATTACATCACTCCATTTTTTAATTTGGAGACAAAGTTGATAAGGTGCTATTACTCAAAACTACATTAAAATGTTATGTAAACTAGTTGGAGAATTGGAGACAGAAATTTCTCAGTGAATATTTGCTATTTATTCTTATTGTGAATGAATTGTTACAATAGTATACTTAGAACTGGGATTTCTGAAAGACAGCTGACTGAAAAGTGAAATTTCTTCTTACTGCTTAGGCATAAATACTTTTGAGTTTTCAAAAGTCAGGTGACTTCATTTTCTCAGTCTGAACTGCTACAAATGATTGTTTACTGAATGCACAGTGATTTAATCTGACATTTGCTTGGAGTGAAACAGATCGTGATAAAAAACAGAAACATTGGCTTCAACATTTTTGGCATTAGTCAGTTATAAAGTCATCATCCAGATGCCCTAGAATATGTTTATGTTTACTTGCAACTATGTAGATAAACACACACACACACACACACACACACACACACACACACATATTTGATTATGTAATACATATGGATGGAGGGATGTTTATGTACATGCCAAGTTTAAATTTGCATGAACACTTCCTCCTCCACCTTACCTGGTTTGGGAAACTGGATTAGAAGATCCAGTGTGTCTCAACCTTCAGAAGTCTAGGCATTGACAGTGTGAGATGGGGCTCTAGTCTAGTCTTGAGACATGTAGATTTAAAAATAGTAACAAGAAGATGAAACTCTCCTAAGAAAATCCATTGTTGTCTTTGGTCTGAGCTTTGGTCTGGGGAAAGGCCAACCTACTGCACAGCTCTGGGGACGCCATTCATGTGTCTTTCTGGATGGCATTTTGAGACACGATGTTTCACATATATCCAGTAGTAACAGTGCTCCCAGGAGATTCTCCTTGTGAGTGCCTGTCTATCCAGGATGGGAACATGGGCAGCACTTGCCCACCCCTGTGGCAGCTAGACAGGCAGCTATCTTCTTCTTTCACCCAGAGAACCTGCACTTTTCCGATTCTACCTCTCACAGCCAGCGGTTCACTTTGGTGAGAGTTAGTTAATCCCTGTGTTTGAAGAACATTTTGATCATAGGATAATAAGGGAGAGCAATGGGCTGTATTTGGCTTTTTGAAGGGACATGTGAGCTGCGGTCAGCAGAAGGATTTTGTGGCATTTCAGAATTTATGTTTATACTAGGTTTTAGAACAAGTTCTAAATCCATAAAAACAGGCATCTCTTCTTTTTAGGACAATGGAATGATCTCCCTTGGATTAAAGGAACACTTGGTGGTTGGGTGCTCTACTGCATGGAGAGCAAAAGGTTTGCGCTTCAGTGGTGATAATATAGAGTGACCTCTCAGAGAAGCACTGCTTTAACAGTGTCAACTCTCCCCAAGGAGCCCTGTTCTTCCAACCAATAAGACCGAAATAGAGTTTCTGTCTTGTCCACTTAACCAGGACACCTATGGATATATTAATTTCTTTCAGGGGATATAATCAGTTCCCCAATCTTCTGGGTTCAAATTCTTGGATTTACTTCTAATACCTCCCTTTAGTTTTCTTTGCTATTGATGTTACATATAATGAACTCTTTTTTCTTCATAATTTATATTGTGCTCCAAGTGACTTCTCAAGAATGCCATAGCTCCCTCATATCTACAGTATGTAGGCCAAAGCATCACAACTGTTTAGCCTTAATGACAAATCTTATTTTCTACCACTGCCCAGAATCACCCATGCGATTGTTAAATGGGTCCCTTCTCTGCCTTTACCACAGATGAAATAAGTTTCTCCTCTAGGCAATTGCTTACAAATGTATAATATATATATATATATATATATATATATATATATATATATATATGTTCTATCTGGAATGCCTTTTATATTCTTCTCAATTGATTCAAATCCTTTACTTCCCTGAAATTATGCCCTGTCCACACTTACACTTCTTGATGGCTGTTGACACTGCATCACCACATACAAAGCTTAGAGCAAAAATCCATCCTCATAGTCTAAGAGTCAGTTTCTCTATTACTTGTGTCTATTAATTGAGCTGATATTTACTAAAATATTTATTGTGAATTGTCTCGTTTTAGCATCTTAAGGAAGAGAATCATGTCAGACACAATTCAGCTCCTAAAGGGTCCACAGTAAGAAAAACAGGACATTTTTACATGTTATCATGATGTAATGTTTTGTTTTGCTTTGAAAGGCAAATGAGTTACAAATAGAGGGCTATAAAAGCTAAGAGAATGAGAAATCACAACCAGCAGTAGGTAGTGTGTGAATCTCTGTAGAGGAAGTGGCATTTGTACTGAGATTTAAGAGATTGCTTATCAATTAAGAATAATAATAAATAATTTATATAAAGACATGGATATACACGTGTGTGTGTGTGTGTGTGTGTGTGTGTGTGTGTGTGTCCTTAGAGGAAGAATAACAAGGGCCAAGACAAGCAAAGTGGCTGAATGTGAGGGACAGGACGCAGAGAACAGCCTTTCTAGGAATGAGGGACTGCAGGTGCCTTGGCAAGCAGAGCTCCTGAAGGTGAGCAGCAGATGATGCTGGAGACATACATTGAAGTGGATTCTAGAAACTATAAATCCCACTCTAGAAAACACCGAGGAAATGAGTCAGTGTTTTACCATGTACTTTAAAAATATCTGTTTTTTTATTCATACATATCAATTGCATATCCTAAGGGGATTCACTGTGATTTTCCCATTCATGCATACAGTATGTGTTGATCATACTTTTCAACTGACTTGGATGCTATTCATGTTGAGGAAATTGTATGTAAATAAAAAATTATTTAGCCCTTTCACATTATCTCACATCATCCACTTATCATCCTTAGAAAATTATAGTGTTATCCTTTTTTTATATCCTGAGGGGAGTAAGCTTTGGAAAGTTTAAGTAATCTTCACAAGGTCACATAGCCAAAAGGTATAGCATCAAGAATGTAGCCATGTCTTATCCATACTCTGTGCTTTCCTTCTTTACTGTGGTACCTGTCTTCTTCTCGGTTGAATTAAAGTTTTCCAGTAAAACATAGATCCCCATTTTATAATAGATTTTAAATAATACATGAATGTGTTTTTACAGAGATTATTTCTCTTGTACACATTTTGCCTAGTTTCTTTCTGATTCTAAAACACTAAGGTTGCCATCACTTCTACGACTGAGGTTCAGGACCTGAATTTGGAAATGCATAATGATCCTATAACGAGGTGCAGTGTCCTCACGGTTCTCAGCAGTGATGAGATTGGTATGTGATAATGACATAGCATTAAGCCCTTGGGCCCAGGAGTCCTCATTAGTTGTAACCTTTAAAAAATCACCCAACTTTCTTCAGATGACCTCTTCTTTACCTTCTCATATTTAGATAAATAAAAATGTGTCTGAATACTGAGCAGGCTTTAAGGTTCAAATTCTTAATCTCTGACTAAGCATAGGAACCGAGCAATACACTTGGCAGAGTAGAGATGCTTTTGAGCAGAATTGACAGAAAATCGAATGCAACCTGGCTTGAACATCTAGGAGATGGTTAGCTCATTTTACTGCACAGGTCGGAGAGATCAGCCCTCAGGGCTGGTTGGTCAGGTGGCACATTTCTCATCCAGAACCTGATCTTTCTTTATCTTTTGATCTGCTGTCTACAGTGTTGTTGGCTTCATTCTTAGGTTGGTTCCCCTTGAGACTACAGACAGGAGGTACCTGAAGCAAACTGAGAAAACACCTGGTGGGAGAGTGTGGGTACCACAGAACAAAACTCGAGGGATTTCTGTGGCCAGAGAATTATCATTCATTGGTATAGGTCTGGTTTACCTTAAACAAACAAGGTGAGTAGGATTATCTTTTGTGGATGTAGATTAATGGGGACCTACCCATAGCTGGTGATAGTGGGGAGTCCTATCCAATGTGGCTGCTGCTCAGTGGGTATTGAAAAGAACAACTGGTGTCCACTATAATCAGGATAAATAAATTTTTCTAAATCTTCCAAGCTGTTTTGTTCTTTACAAAGAATTTTCTTTAAAAATTATGTCAACATGCCTTTATATATTTAATTTGAAGACTTTATGAGGTCATTCAAGCCTTAGAGGCGTCTGGAGTGAAAATTCTGTTATATAAGGTACTCTGAGCAAGACATGTGACAGATGAAAGATTTCATCTGTCAGTATTAGAGTTACTAAATTCTGAAAGCTTAAATTCGGTATTTTTTTAAGAAAAATAAACATCTGTGGCATTATCCTGCACTATTCTCTTCCCTGCCTCTATGATTAGACCTAACCAATTATAATGCAGTCTCCTTTGATTTAGTTTTTAAATGGATATTAGAGTAATTAATCTATGTTAGCTCAGCATGGAGACAAAGAAAACACTTTGATCAATCAATAATAATGGCTAAATGTCAAAAGATAATGCAACTAAGTTAATTTGGATTCCCTTGAATGTTTCAAAATGCACTGATCTATCTTTTTGTTTTTAATGTAGAGTACGTTTTACATGGCATAAGAGTCTGGATGACTTTTGCTGTGTCCCATATTGCTGATGATTGGGACTTTGGACAGAGCTTTCTGTATTGTTTCAGTTTGGAGAGAATGGCAAGAGATCTCTTAATTTTTTGCCACTGTGAGATACTTGCTTTCTGCATATAGTAATTACTCCATTCATTGAACATCTTTACTTGTAACATATCTTGCTCTTTTATTGTTTCTATACCTGGCAGCACCATTTGCCTGGAAGTCCTCTTGGAGAGAGGATTATAGTCTCTAATAATCAACACTTCCTTTTCCCACTGGCCACATAGCCAAAGGACTTCCTAGAATTAGCCACAGGCTCTCATAGTAATCTTCAACATCTTAATTGTACCTAGAGGAGAACCGAAGGAATTTAATTTTCAGATTTAAAGGTGATTATATCAAGTGGAATGTTATAATCACATAGTCCTAGTTTTATGGGAGAAAAATGTATTTTATGAGCAAGGATAAAATGAATAAGTGAGGCCCTTTATAAAGCTCACGACTATTGCTTTTCTCTTTATTTCATCTTTGTCCTCATTAACAGCACTTTGACGATTTCAGTTGAGTCATGAGTAGATCCTTTGGTTCCCTTTCTGTATCTCCATCCCCATAGAAAGCAATTCTACTTGCTGGTGTAAGCTGAGGATACTCAGAGCACTGGGATGAGTGTCATTACACACATAACTGATGTCGTCTCTGCTAGTTCCTTTCCACCACTTGCATAGCAAGCCAGAAAGTCCTTGTCCCTTCTCTTTTCTAGTCCAAATTCTTTCACATTCAGACTGGCCCATGCCTGTGCTACAAACCCTTCCCTAATAATCTAGTTTTTAATAAATTCTTGATTTTATCAGCTAGAGTGTTTAGGGCCTTCATCACCCATAATTTTTATTCATTAGCCTAGCTCGTCTTACTCTTCAATCATTTTATAAATATTATGAAACTTAATGTTCTGGAGGATGGAAATGCAATTTAAATTTTGTAGTCCCCAAGTTCCCAGAACTTGGTACAAAAGAAACATTCAACTAAAATAGACTGACGGATCCAGGCAACATTATGGTGAGAGAATAAAGCATGATTCTGTTTAACTGTGGAAGGTTAATAGATTTATATTTCTATTTTTCTCCATATTTTACTCATATCCACCAATCAGGACCAAGGAATATGTCTTTCTTTGTTTTGGTTTCCTGGGGCAGATAGGAGAATTTGCAGACATGTATGTATGTATGTATGTATATATGTATGTTTGTATGTGTGTGGTAAAAAAAATAGGTAATTCTTAAAGTGTCCCAGGTTTTGTTTTTCTTTTTTTGAGTTGGACATCTGAAAAAAGAAGTGGGCTAAATCTGTGTTACTCAGACTCCATGTGACTTTCACTGGGTCACATATTGCAATGACATCTGGCTCATATGGAGATAGGCTTTGCAGGTGGGCATTGCTGAGGGACCCACCGCACCACTCTGCTTCCTGAGGCTGCTGCTGCTGCTGCTGCTGGAAGGATGCTGGTGTCAGAGTCTAAGCACAGACTGCAGCAGTTTGGTCTCCTATGGCCTTGAAAGAGTCACAGAAGTGGGAAAATTCCCTCTAGGCAATGCTGGGAGAAAGAGGGAGGACTAGGCATATTGCCCATTTGAAAAGGAAGGTACTTCCTGTATCCTAGAAAAAGAAGACCTGGAAGGAGGGGGGAATTATGCTTCAGAGAACACACGCCCACATGACGTTTCACAGAGTTTCTCAATGTGCTGCTTTCAGACTTGGGTATTTCCATTCATATGTACAACCAGAGAATTTGTTTGTTTTAGTAATGCCTATTCTACAGAAAAGTGGGTTGAGGAGGTTCTGAGCAGAGACACTTGTAGTAAGAATTAAGACCTATAACATCAAGATAACATCAATAATATCTTCCATGTTCACTGGAATAGGAGGAATTATTTCTTTTGAGTTTACCCAAGTCAATAGTTATACTGAAATAGTAACAATTCTGACGCTCAACTAAATAAATTCTACAGTAATAGTGGAAAAGGTGTCTGTTTTGAATTTTCTAAATTGCACTTTTCTTTCAGCCAGTTTTCACCTTTTAATTACTTCAACTAATGCTCTCCCACCATCTTGTATTCAAGAATTCTACTTCAATCACAGAAAGACTGAGATAATTAATATATGATAAAAATATTTACATAAAGCATGAATAGAATAATCTCTTTGAAAAGGTGCTTAGAGAGTATTGTTAAATATTGAAATGTATAGAACAAAAATTAGTACATTTATATAACACTTTACACAGTATCATTTGTAGTCCTTTTTATTTAAAATTTAATTGTGGCTAGTGATTATACTAAAAAGTTTTAATTTCTTTTCTTATTTGTTTTGTCTATTTTTTATTGGTGCATCGTAATCATACATCATGATGAAGTTCAGAGTGATAGAGGCATACATGCACACAGCACTCGGTGAGCCCTCTCCTGGCTCCCACCCTACTCCCTCACTCTCTTCCTACACAACATTGTGATTGGCATTGATAAATTTGTATGTACATCATGTACATTGAAGTGTTTCCTTCACTGAGTCACCCTACCCCTTCTTGCCTCCCTCCCTAGGTACCCTCCATCATTTTACTAGGGTTTGTCCTCCTTTGTCTAGAGTCCCCCCCCCTTTATCCCAATTGCTCCCTAGCTTCCACATATGAGGGAAAACATCCGACCTTTCACTTTTTGTGACTGACTAACCTCATATAGCATAATATTCTCCAGTTCTAATAATTTCCCTGCAAATGACATAATTTTGTTCTACTTTATGGCTGAGTAGAACTCTATTGTGTATATATCCCATAGTTTTATAATCCATTCATCTGTTGATGTACACCTAGGCTGATTCCATAGTTTGGCTATTATGAATTGTGCTGCTATAAACATAGATATGCATGTGTTACTATGGTGGTCTGATTTCAGTTCCTTTGAGTGGATACCCAGGAGTGGTATAGCCGGGTCATAGACCAGTGGAACAGAATAGAAGATTCAGAAAAAAATTCACACACTTATAGCTAATTGATTTTTGACAAAGGGGCCAAAATCATATTAGAAAACTGGAAGAAAGATATGGTGTTGGCAAAACTGGTTACCTATATGAAGAAAAATGGAAATAAATCCCACCTTCTCACCCTACACGAGTCAACTCAAGATGGATCAAAGACCTGGAAATTAGACCAGAGACTTTGTGCTTACTAGAAGAGGGCATAGGACCAATGCTCTAACATATAGGCACTGGTAAAACAAACAAACAAACAAACAAACAAAACTTCCTCAATAATAGCCCAAAGGCACAAGACATTAAAACAATGATTAATATGTGTGATTGCATTAAACTGAAGAACTTCTGTGCACCAAAGGGAACTATCAAGAACCTTAATAGAGAGCCAACAAAATGGGAGATCTTTACCAGCTACTCCTCTGATAGAGGACTAATATCTAGAATGTACAAAGAACTCAGGAAAATTATTGCCAAAAAAATCAAAAATCAAAAAAATGGGCAAGTGAACTAAATAGACACTTCACAAAAGAAGAAATACAAATGGCCAATAAATATATAAAAAATGTTCAATATCATTAGCAATCAGAGAGATGCAAATCAAAACTATTCTGAGATATCACCTAACCCCAATTAGAATGGAAATCATTAAAATGCAAATAATAATAAATGCTGGCGAGGATGTGGAGAAGTAGAAACTTTGATACGTTGTTGGTGGGATTGCAAATTAGCACAACCACTTTGGAAAACAGTGTGAAGGATCCTCAGAAGACTGGGAATGAACCTACCGTATGTCCCAGCTATACTACTCCTGGGTATCTACCTAAAGGAATTGAAATCAGACCTTTACACAGTATTTTAACGTGTGATTTTTTTTTTTCACTCAAACCCCATAAGACTACCATGGGGTAGGAGGAAAGTATAGTGCTATAGTATTTATTTTGCAGTCAGGTCAGAGTCTGAGTTCAGATTCTACTTTATCATTTACTAGCTATAAGACTACCTATCGTTGACTTAACCTTTGTTAATATGACTCAGTGTTCTCATTGTTAAAACTGGAGAACACTGTCATGCCTACTTTTTAAAAACATGCTTTTATTGGTGCATTCTAATTATACATAATAATGAGGTTCAGGGTGCTAGAAACACACATGCACACAGCACTTGGTGTGCTTCCCTCTGGACCCCACCCTGCTCCCTCCTCCTCCCCATGTATATTATTGAGATTGGAACTGATAACTTTATATGTGTACATAGCATTATTTGAACTTCATCAAGTTCTTTCATCAAGACTCCTTTTTTCCCTCCCCAAATCCTCTTCCTCTATTCTACTTAGGCTGTTCTGATAACTAAGGGAGATAAACATGGTGCTTGGAAAGTAGTAGTTGCTCAATATATATTTCTAGGAGAGGTTAGGAAGGGCAAAGATATTTGCTTAAAAAGATCAAAAGATCTGCCCAAGCCAGGTGTGGTTGCGCACGCTTGTAGTCCCAGTACTTGGCTGAGACAAGAGGATCACAGGTTTGAGGACAGCCTCGGCAAATAGTGAGACATTCATCAACCTAGTGAGACCCTGTTTCAAAATAAAAATAAAATAGGACTGGGGGGTGTAGCTCAGAGGTAGAATGCCCCTGGGTTCAATCCCTAGTAATACACACACACACACACACACACACACACACACACACACAGATTTGCCCACGATTAAAGAGCTTAAATGGTACCAGATCTCAAGTCTCTTACCTTCCAAGGGTGTTTTGATTTTATCAGTTCTTGGCAGAGCTAAACACAGAACTTTCACCAGTCAGGGTGATTATCATTGGTATGAAAATGCAACCTATGGATGCCCATGTGCAAAAGCAATGTCTCAGAAACTGAGTCAATTATCTAATTAGATGTGATAAAGTATAATCACTTAGGTCCTGATTAGGAGGCACCAACATTCCTGTTTACAAGACCTTTCTATTATGTCATGAACTTGAAAAATATAATTGATCAAACAGCACATTAAACTATTAATATCAATATGTGGCTTCAAGTGAAGTTAATTTTTAATTATCCATGCTCAGTTGTCTGCTATGAATAATTCCCAGCTAATTTTTCACACTAGATCAAATTACTCTGTGTCAAGTTCTGAGCCATTCTTGGCTCTTTCCTCTCCTCATCTCCACTCTCCCTCTCAGTATCTCACATACTTAGAGAGACTTAACTATACTATAATGAAAGTGATGTTTAAATGTCATTATGTTACATAATCATTGGGAATAAAGTATCTTGTGTACTGGCAGTAAATTCATTTATTCTGACTTTGTCTCTACACGCTCTTCATCTCTGTTAATCCACATAACTAAAAATGGTCTGTAAACTATACTTTGACAGAAGCTTCTTCGTTATTTGGAAGATCCTGAGTCAGGGTTTGAACCTCTAGGTTCCCTCTCCACTCTCTTGCCTCTGCTTTCTGCCTGGGAGGCTGGCCTATGTGAATTCTTTTTTCACATACCTTTACTGGTCCATTGTAGTTATACATCATAGTGAGGGTTCAAAGTGATGCAGACATACATGCACACATTACTTGGTGTATTTCCTTCTAGATCCCATCCCCCTCCTCTCTCCTCCCTCCCCATAGTGAGATTGGTAGATACCTTCATACAGGGACATAACATTATTTAAAGTTTCCTTTCCCCCCTCCCCACCGCCCTTCCCTGAACCCCTTGAACTATCTACTGTTCCACTATTTCATTTTTCCATATTTTACTCTCTCCACATTTATCTGAAGCCCTTTTTGTTTCCTCTTTCTAGCTTCAATATACAAGAGAAAACATATGACTCTTGACTTTCTGATATTAGCTGATTTCACTTAGCATAATATTCTCTAGTTCCATCCATTATTTTTACAAATGACATAATTTTGTTCTTCTTTATGGCTGAGTAAAATTCCATTGTGTGTATACCACATTTTCTTAATCTGTCCATCTGTTGATGGGCACCTAGGTTGGTTCCATAATTTGGCTATTGTGAATTGTTCTGCTATAAACATTGATATGCATGCTTCGCTATAATGTTCTGGCTTTAATTCTTTTTGAAAAATGCTGAGGAGTGGTATAGCTGAGTCATATGGTGGTTGCATTCCTAGTCTTTTGAGGAATTTCCATACTTATTTCCATATTGGTTGTACTAATTTACAATTCCACCAACAGTGTATAAAAGTTCCTATTTACCCACAGCCTCATCAGTATTTATGATTGTTTTTATTCTTGATTATTGCCATTCTAACTGGAGTTAGATGGACTCTCAGTGTAGTTTTGATTTGCATTTCTGTGATGTCTAATGATGTTGAACATTTTTTTCATATATTTGTTGGCCATTTGTATTTCTTCTTTTGAGAAGCATCTATTCAGTTCAGTTACCCATTTTTAATTGGGTTATTTCTTTTTTTAGTGTAAAGATTTTTAGTTCTTTATATATTTTAGATATTGAATTTTTAGAGGTCCTTCTGTATACTCTGACTGCCTGTTTGGTTTGCTTGAAGGGGAGCCCCGGGAGATGGAAGGGAGAGAGAGTTCAGTATTTATTCCTCTAGTTACCTCCTTGTGAAGCTATGGCTGGCCATGACAAAATGTCACTGCTCCTTTCTGGGTAGCATGCACGACACAACTGTCTCTCCTGTTGCTGTAGAGCAGCACAGCTCTCTGAGGAAGCTAGTCCTGCCTTCCTACATGCTCCATGTAGTTTCTCTACACCTTGCTCTCCTTTTCTAAGTAGTTTCTTTATATGTAAACCATTCTCAAATAATCTTAATTTAAGAATGCCAAGCCGGGCGTGGTGGCGCACGCTTGTAATCCCAGTACTTTGGGAGGCATAGACCGGAGGATCCGTGTTCGCGGCCAGCCTCAGCTCTCTCTCTCTCTCTCTCTCTCTCTCT